>JAHQCQ010030339.1:0-10218 GCA_023539305.1 Ilex asprella
CGAGGACACGTGTCATGATCACCGAGGTCCCCCTAAATAGTCCCATCAACTGCCCCCAGCCTTTTGATCTTCTAACGCAGGGAACACGTGTCGTCAGAAGGCAAAAGGGTTTCTTTTTTGCCAACTGTCCCAACCACTCCCATTTAGTACCTTAGCCGTTTTCCGTTTTTTGGGAAACGTGCGCATTGAATGCGGCCCACTTCGTGTCTCGTGCCCAATGATGGGGAGGGAACTGCCACTATATAAACCGTGCCTTTCCCCCAGTTCTTCACTTTTGTCTTCTTCGACTATCCAGAGCAAATCACCGGAGTTCCTCAAGTCACCATCGTCTCCATAGCCGCAACCAGAGTCACCACGCGCCTCCCTAGTCCTCAGGTCCTTTCTGGTGAAGAAACTGGGCCTCCAGCACTTCATCTCTCTTTTCCGGTGAGTCAGCCTCTTTCTCTTCTCTTATTCTCTGGTTTTTCCGGCGTAGTAGCCGTTTTTTTACTTCTTGGACCCAGCGTCTTTCCTTTTTCCGGCGACTGGTGGCATTCTCTCTAACATCACCGTCTTCGACCGTCCCTAAAGAGTGAGAACCAACCCCCAGTTCCCCCAACTTCCTAAGGACCCTCGAACTGTTTTGAAAAATGCCCCGACGGAATCCCGAAGCCGAGGTCCGAGAGGCCAGTACCTCTAGGCCCGGGAAATATAAAGTAAAGGGTGTCGAACAGATCGCTCGGTTTAGATCCCGGTACGGCATCCCCCCCAGTGTAGGAATAGAAGACTTCGACTCCGAGCAACATTCTAGGTTCGCCGGGACCGAGGACGAAATGCCTTTTTTTACTAAAGCCATCATAGAGGGGGGGATCAGGTTCCCCCTGCCTCCTCTACTCCTTCAATTCCTCTCCCGATTTCGCTTGTTTCCCGGTCAGTGTTGCTTGAACGTTTTTAGGATCATCATGGGCGTACTAGAGATCAACAGGCGCCTAGAGGTCAACCTAGGCTTAGATGACCTCCTCTTCTGCTACACCCTGCTGAGGGTGATGCCCCAGCAAAACTTCTACCTGAAGGCTAGGGACCCCTCCATGTATCTGGTGACCCACCTCCCAGATTTGGATAAAGGGTACAAAGACGACCTGATAGTCTTCAGCGGAGCCTGGGAGAGGGGCGCCGGGCCCGAGTACGAGGATCTTCTGTGCCCCCTGCGGTGGAGAACGTCGAGTATGTCGGTCTTCTTTGTGTGTTTCTTTTTTTCTTTTTACTTTTCTTATCTCGTTTTATCGGTACAAGTGCTTACGCTCTTCTTACTTCTTTCAGACGTTTCTTCTCGGGAGAGTGCTCCTCCGTCTCGGCATTTAGTGAACTTTGACGTTCTTGTCACCGTTTGGAGGTATCTTGGGGACAGTTTTGGCCGGGCGGCACACAGGCTTCTGAGCTACTCTCCTGGTTACAAGAAGTACACTCAAGTTCCCACCCCCTTCGATCCATCAAGGTGGTCTGACCTTTTTGACCAAGCCGAGGGGCAGGGGCTCGATCCTAATTTGGAAGAGGATCCTGACAGGGCCCCCGACGCCGAAGTAGAAGGACCAGTTGAAGAACGGCTTGGTGAGAGCTCTGAAGTGGAAGAGGTCAGGCCTAGCCACATCGCTCCTCCAGATTTACCCGAGGCCAGTACGTCGGCTTGGCCAGACTTCACCGTCCTTCAAAACCTAGACGAGGAAGACGCACTCGAGGTCGCGATGTCGGGAATTGACCTGCGCTTTTTGAGGCAGAGACAGGCCCTTGCCAGGGGAAGGGGCAGGGGGTCCACCAGCTCTGCGCCACCATCTTCATCGGGCCCCAACATTCCTCCTCCGCCTTCGAGGACCACCGGCCGAGGCCTCACCAGGGAGAGGGACCCCTCGGGGGAAGAGGAAAGGCGGACCAAACAGAGGCACGATAGCATTGGCCGCGGAAAGGCCCCCGCCACTCAACAGCCTAGTGGTCGGGGTCGAGGTACCCCAATCCCAGAGTCATCCTCCCATCAACAGCAACAGCCAAACCAACAACGCCAGACTACTCCTCCTTTGTCCGCAGATGACGAGGCTACCTGGAATCCCCGGGCCATCGACCATAATGGCAGGACGATTCTGGTCAGCGACTCCATTCTTCAGGACCCCCATACTGCCTTTGCCGTAAGTGAGACCCTTCACTTCGGGGCCGACATGGCGGCCCATCGGGCGCGAAACACAAATCCTTTGTTTCGCGATATCATCCAGAGTTGTTTGGGGGTGAGTTCTCATCTTTCGCTCAGATGTTTCATCTCCGTCAGGGCCTTACTCTCTGTTCCCTTCTTTTGCAGATTACCCAACAAGTTTCTGTGATTGCTGCTCGTTATCATGGGAACAGGGTGCAGCTCAACGAGGCCTCCGAGGGGAGGAGGAAGGCAGAGGAGGATCTAGCAGTTGCAAGGGAGGAGGTGGCCACTCGGGACGCCACCCTCTCGCGTCAAGCTACACAAATAGAAGAACTTTTGAAGGACGCCGAGTTGGCAAGGGGCAGCACTGAAAAGCTAAGAGCTGCCCTTGCTGATTCCGAGAGGAGGCTGACCGAGCAGACCCAGCGCTTGTCGGCGACGGAGGAAAAAGTTGCCGGGTCCGAGGAAGCTTGCTTGGCGCTGACTCAGGAGCTTGATAGGGTGAGGGCCGAGGTGGAGAGTAACAGGAAGTCGGCGGAGGAGCTGAAAGAAGAATTTGCCGACAGTGTGCTCCCTGCCCTCGAAGAGAATAGTCAAGAATTTTTCAAGAAGGGCTGGGATGAAGCACTTCGGGCCGCCGGCGTTCCTTCAGATTCTCCCCTCTTCCAGATGCACCCGTACGAGCCCTCGGTGGTGATGCAGCAAGCCGCATCAGAGGTAGCCGCTGATGACTTGATTCTGCTCCCTACACCACCTTTGGGGGAGTCGTCTGAAGTGGTGAACTTGAATGCGGCTGAGAACGCCCCGCCAATCATCTCTCCCACAGAAGCTCCTCCTGCCCCTCCAGCGGTGACACCGACGGTTACACCGGCTGCGGTTACCATCGATTTATTCAACACAGACTCCCCCGCCAGCGACATCTTGGAGGTGCCGGGGGCAAGATGATCGGCACTCTCCCTTTTTGTTAGGATTTTTCTCTTTCTTTTTTTTTTGTTGTAGCCTCCGGGGACGCAAAGCCCCGTCTTTTGTTAAAATGAATTTGAACTTCTCTTTATCTGCTATGTTTGACTTATTTAGCTTGATATGTTGTCACGGTGCGAGTAGCGCTCCTCGGGGGCTTGCCCCTTCTCCAGGAAGCAGTCCTGCTCCGTCTGTTTGAGACGATAGTCGCTCGGACTTTGTCCCCCGGACCTAGCCCTCTCAGGGAGCTGGTTCCTGTTATCTCTCGGTAGGCGAGAGTCACTCGGGCTCTGTCACCAGAGCCTTGCCCTTTCAGGAAGCTGGTTCCTGTTGATCTTTCGGAGGCAAGAGTCACTCGGGCTCTGTTTCCAGGGCCTTGCCCTTTCAGGAAGATGGTTCCTGTTGATCTTTCGGAGGCGAGAGTCACTCGGGCTCCGTCTCCAGGGCCTTGCCCTTTCAGGAAGCTGGTTCCTGTTGATCTTTTGGAGGCAAGTCACTCGGGCTCCGTCTCCAGGGCCTTGCCCTTTCAGGAAGCTGGTTCTTGTTGATCTTTTGGAGGCAAGTAACTCGGGCTCTGTCTCCAGGGCCTTGCCCTTCCAGGAAGCTGGTTGTTGCTAAAGAAAAGATATTTTCCTCAAAAATAATATTTCTCAAAAATAATATTTCTTCAAATTCATTACATTCCAAGGACGGATTACAGCATTCCCCTCCATATCCTCCAACCTATATGACCCGGAGCCCCCAGCTGAAATAATTTTATATGGCCCCTCCCAGTTAGGGCTCATCTTCCCGTCCGCCGGATCCCGGGTGTTGGCAACCACCCTTCTCAATACTAGGTCGCCGACTTGGAATTCCCTGACTCTGACTTTCTTGTTGTAGAGCTTCGATATACCTTCTTGATACTTAGCTACTCTCAAGGCTGCCACCTCCCTCCTTTCCTCGGCCAAGTCTAAGTCCAACCCGAGCCGTCCGTCGTTGCCCCCGGCATCGAAGGCTTGTGTTCGTATGGTGGGGAGTCCCACCTCCAGAGGGATGACCGCCTCCATGCCATAAGCAAGTGCATAAGGGGTTTCTCCCGTCGAAGTTCGGGGAGTGGTTCTGTACGCCCAGAGGATGTTCAAGAGCTCCTCTACCCACCTACCCTTGGCCTTCTCCAGTCTCTTCTTGATTCCATTCACAATCGTCTTGTTGGAGGATTCGGCCTGTCCGTTAGCCTGGGGGTATGCAGGAGTAGAGTAGAAATTGCGAATCCCGAGATGCTCGCAAAAGGCTTTGATGGGTCCACTGTTGAATTGAGTCCCGTTGTCGGATACGAGGGCACGGGGGATCCCAAACCGAGTGACAATGTTCCTCCATATGAACTTTTTTGTGTCTATGTCTCTGATATGTGTCAGAGGCTCTGCCTCCACCCACTTGGTGAAGTAATCTGTTGCCACCACCAGGAATCTCTTATTTCCGGGGGCTCTAGGAAGGGGTCCCACCAGGTCGAGTCCCCATTGGGCGAATGGCCAAGGACTAGTCAGTGGATGTAGGTCCCCGGCCGGTCGTTTAATCACTGGTGCAAACCTCTGGCATTGGTCACATTTCTGGACATAAGCTTGCGCATCCCTCTGCATTCGGGGCCACCAGTATCCCTGGGTCATGATTCTGTGAGCCATGGATCGTCCTCCCGAGTGCCCACCGCATATTCCTTCATGCACTTCGTATAGGAGGGGCTCAACCTTGTCTTCGGGAACACACAGCAAATATGGTCCCGAGAACGATCTCCGGTATAGCTTCTGGTCCGGGCTGACCCAGAACCTTGCTGCCCTTAATTTTACGTTCCTGCCCTCCCGTGGACACTCGGGTAGATCCCCGGTGGATAAGTACTTAAGGAAAGGGTCGATCCAACTGGGAGGCTTCTCCCCTTCCTGGACGGTCATCGTACCGGGGGATATGTCGATGCTAGACATGGAGAGGTATTCCACCGTGATCCTTCTAGGAGTGGTGGAGTCCAACGCCGAGGCCAGGCACGCAAGGGCGTCGGCGTGCGAATTCTTGTCTCGGGGTACTTGTTTTATTTTAACATCTTTGAACTTGCGGAGCAGGGTGGTAGCTTCACGATGGTAGGCTCTCATTCGCGGATCCCTTACTTCGAATTCGCCGTTAACTTGGTTGACCACCAACATCGAATCGCAGCATACGTCTAGCACCGTCGCTCCTGCCGCTTCGGCCAATCGGAGTTCGGATATGAGGGTCTCATACTCCGCCTCATTATTGGAGGCCTTGAAACCCAGGCGGATGGCCTGTTCGGTGAACGCTCCTCCGGGGGAGATCAGTAGCATTCCGATTCCTGCACCTCTGTTGTTGGAGGATCCATCCACGCAGAGGGTCCAGATTTCCTCCCCATCGTACTTCGTTGGGGTCATCCCGACAGGGTGCGAGTTATCCGGGAGGGGGAGATCGCTGCAGAACTCTGCCATGAAATCAGCCAGCACTTGCCCCTTTATGGCAGTCCGGGGTTCGAAGTGGATGTCGTGTTCTCCCATCTCTATTGCCCACTTGGCGATCCGTCCAGATAGGTCCGCCTTTCTCAAGATGGCTTTTAAAGGTTGATCTGTCAAAACGGTGATTGGGTGTGCTTGGAAATAATGTCTTAGCTTCCTTGTAGTCATTACTAAGGCGAGGGCCAATTTTTCCAACGGCAGGTATCTTGTTTCCGCGTCCAGCAGGGCTTTGCTCACGTAATACACGGGTTTTTGTAGACGCTCATGGCTGCGGACTAGCACCCCGCTGACTGAAAAATCCGAGACCGCTAGGTACAGAAACAACGTTTCTCCTTGGTTCGGGACAGACAGCGTGGGTAGGACCCTTAGATATTCTTTGATTCCTTCGAGGGCGACTTCGCACTCCTGGGTCCATGAGTCCCTCCCCGCTTTCTTGATGGCCCCGAAGAAGGGCTTGCATTTGTCCGAGGAGCGGGAGATGAATCGATTGAGTGCAGCCAACATACCTGTGAGCTTTTGAACCTCTCGGACTGTCCGGGGGCTTCGGATGCCTAGGACGGCTTGAATCTGATCCGGGTTGGCTTCCACGCCCCGTTGGCTCACCAGGTACCCGAGGAATTTTCCGGAGCCGACCCCAAAGGCGCACTTCGCCGCGTTTAATTTTAATCCAAACTCCCGAAGGGTGGAGAAGGTGTCAGTTAAGTCCGCCAGGTGGTCTCTACTCTCCCTGCTCTTGACCAACATGTCGTCTATGTATACTTCCATGGTGTCGCCGAGCTGACGTTTAAACATCCGATTCATAAGTCTTTGGTAGGTGGCACCAGCGTTCTTGAGTCCGAACGACATGACTTTGTAGCAATATACCCCCCTAGGAGTGATGAAGGCAGTCTTCTCCTGATCGGGCGAATGAAGAGGGATTTGGTGATACCCAGCTCTGGCGTCCAGGAAAGCCATGCGTTGGTATCCTGCCGTGGCGTCCACCATCTGGTCCACCTTCGGGAGGGGGAAGTCATCCTTAGGACAAGCTTTGTTGAGATCAGTAAAGTCCACGCATACACGCAACTTTCCTTCCTTCTTTTTCGCACAAACCGTGTTAGAAAGCCATTCCGGAAACTGAACCTCCCGGATAGTGTTGGCCATTAAAAGTTTATCGACCTCCTCATTTACTGCCTGTGCGTGATGAGGTGCCATGCGTCGTGGCTTCTGTTTGACTGGTTTGTGAGTGGGGTCGACGTGGAGTCTATGAGTGATTACTCCAGGGTCCACCCCCTTCATTTCCATCGCATTCCAGGCGAAAACGTCCATATTTCGCCTCAGGAAGTCCGACAGCTCTCTTTGCTCGGCTGGAGGCATAGTTGTGCCTATTAAGAAATATTTTTCTTCGTCTCCCTCTTTTATAAACACTTTCAATAGATCCTCTACTGACCGTTCGGCCGGGTCCATCCGAGGGTCGTCCACTCCCTGACGCCCCGACTGTGATTGCTATTTGTCGAAGATTTGCTCAGGGGCTCGCTCCCTTTCTTGAACGGAGACTCCGGCCCTCACCGCAGAGTAGAAACAACTTTTGGCGGACGCCTGGTCCCCCCGGATCTCCATGATCCCTTCCGGAGTAGGGAATTTCAACTTCTGGTGGTATGTGGAGTGCACCGCCCTGAGCGAGTGTAGCCACGCCCGGCCCATGATTATGTTGTAGGGTGAGTCGGAATCGATTACCACAAACTCTGTGTCGATGGTAATGGATCCCGTGGTGACCGGCAGCGTGATCTTCCCCAGGGGTAAAGCGAATGAGCCATTAAATCCTACGAGAGGCGTCTTGACTCTACCGAGGTCCTTTACTCCAAGACCCATACGCTTCAGTGTCTCGGAGTACATCACCTCTGAAGAGCTACCGGAGTCCACCAGTATTCTTTTAACATCGAATCCGCCGACTTTCAAAGTTAAGACCAAGGCATCGTTATGGGGTGTGACGATACCTGCCAGATCAGTATCGGAGAAGGTGATCTCCGCCTCTCCCGTCCGGAACCTCTTGCTCGGTGGGACCGTGTCTCCCCCTTCCAGCTTTCTGGTGAATGCCACCCTTTTGAGGTCCGAGTCTAGCATTTTCGATGTTGGACGTTCCAGGGGGCAGACGTGGATGACATCTATAACCTTGCTTTCTTCGTTCGTCGTGTTGTTAGTGATAAATCCTTCTTCAGATCCCATGTTGATATACTCCTTCAGGTGTCCATTCCGGACCAAGTTCTCCAGGAAATACTTGTAGGCTCTGCAGTCTTCGGTACGATGCCCGAAATCTCTATGGTAGGAACACCTTTCCTGTCGGTTACGAGTGGATGGATCGCCTGGCATTTTGGGTGGCCATTTGAAGAATGGTTCGTCCCTGATTTTGTGAAGGAACTTATAGATCGGTTCCTTGAACACGGTATGGACTCCTTTAAAAGAACTTGCCGAGGGGGGTGTTAATCTCTTCCGGAGGGAGACACCCTCACTGTCTCTGTCTTTCTTCCTGGATGAAAAGGGTTTTGCTTTGCCTGTTGTCATCTCGTCTTCTATCCGTGAATATTTATTTATCCGTGCCATCAAGTCGCCCATATCGGATGGAGTCTTCTTGGTCAATGACCGATATAGATCGGTTTTCCTTGACAGACCTAGTCTGAAAGAGGCAGCCGCCATGATTTCTGAACACCCCTCCACCTCATTGACCTCTTCCCAGTACCGGGTGGCGTACTGGCGGAGTGATTCACCCTCTTTTCGTCTCAGGGTCAGTAGGGACCCTACGTCCTTGGGACGTTTACTCCCTGTGATGAACCGAGCAGTGAATTGCCTGGTGAGCTCCTTCCAAGATCCTATGCTGCTAGGGGGAGAGTTTCAAACCATTTCATGGCCGAGTCTCCGAGGCTCATGGAAAACACTCGACACAACAGCTGCTGGTCCGAATGGTATAAAGACATCATCTGTTTATATTGCCTAAGGTGGGCCTCGGGGTCGGAGCGCCCATCGTAAGTTTTGAATCTTGGCACTGTGAACTTCTCTGGCACGTTCATATCCATGATTTCCCAGGTAAAGGGAGACGACAGGGTCCCGTCGTCGGTGTCGTCTTCCTGGGGGACTCCATTCCTTCTCCTATAGTCGAGCCGGGCTCTGAGGTCGGCATCCCGCGCAGGGGGATCTGCGTAGTGGTACCCGCGCAGACCGACATCGCCTCCCCTCCCTTGGAACTGGTTGGGTTGAGTTGGGTCCTGCTCGGTGTCCCCCTTATCTCGCACGGACAGACCCCGTCGGAGGTCGTCCCAACCCAAGGGTTTGGCTTTTTTTGCTCTGACTTTTGGAGGGCAATGCTTACCCCCAGATCGTTTCAGAGCTCTAGAGCTTTCAGCCTTGCTGTTCAGGTGATTGCGTAGATCCTGTGTCTCCCTCCTCCTCACGGAGGGTTCCTGGGAACGGAACGAGCTGCTAAATCTTTCACCGGAAATCGCAACTTCGTTAAGGCGGCTAAGGACATTAACGTTATCCTTTTCCAATTGCCGCAATCTATCTCCAAATTTTTCTTCTATAACTTCAGCTAGCTGACGAGCTAATGGGGCTGTTCCTCCGGATCTGATGCCCATGCTGATCTGTGGAGTTTGTTCGCCCGGTTGAACGGAAAACCTCCGGTCGTGGCTGTCTCCGTGACCTTCTGCTCTTGAACGAGATGGAGGAGGCGACTCGCGAATCCTTTGTTGAAGCTCTTTCCCCATCTGACGTGTGTTCACCATGGTTGATGTTTGTTAGGAAAATGTGTCGTTTCCCACAGACGGCGCCAGATTGTGCGGGCAAATTCACGCACAATGTATATGGAGGCAAACTTCTCCCTTGGCGAAGACGCGTCAGTCGAGGATCTGGCTATTTGTTTTACCTAGAATAGATTGAGATGGCCAAAAGGGGGCTAAGGAGTGGTGATGAATTGGTTTTGGGGTCGCCTGACCAGTTCTGGAGGAATGCTAACAGGACATGAACCACAGAAAACAGGGTTAGAAGGGCGCCGGAATGTTTTCCGGCTTATCCCCTCCGACGATCAAGTCAGTATGAGAGGAAGAAGAAAACAGTGTATGGTTATCGTGGTGAGGTTTTGCATACCTTTGCTTTATGTTCTTGTGGAGTATTTAAACCTTTGAATGCTCATCATTGCTAGTGATTTGATTGATAGGTATTGTCAGGAATTGGACAGTGTGTCCATGATTTGTCGCAGGAAATAACCAGGTATTAATCGCTCGGTCTGCCGAGGGCACAATAGCTCCCGCTCGGCGCAATGCCTCATAAATGCTCTGAGGTGGAGTATTAAATGCTCCTCCCTCGGTACTAAGATATTAAATGTCCTGGTGAAGGAGCATTTAATACCATTACACCTTGGCCCCAAAAGCCCATCATGGGGTCCCATCAGAAGGGGGATTCATTAAATGTTTGCGTCTGTCAGCGTTGTTTCGGCAGGCTCCGTAATCTTCATCATCACCATCTCTGACACTCGATGCCACGTGTCGGCATCCCATAGGTCTACTGTCTCATCCCTCTGACTCACCTGACTCGTCTGAACGAAAACCCTATGTACCATGACTAGATTGTCAAATCCTCCAGTCATCA
>JAHQCQ010030340.1:0-10216 GCA_023539305.1 Ilex asprella
ATCCTTCCTCAGGCCACCTTTGGCCCTCTCAACCTACCCCAGGGGGGGTGCAAGCGACCACATCCTCGACGGTGTCGTGTTCACGGTGGGAGAGGTTTGTTCCCATTTCTATTGTGCATAATTTAGCCCGCACAATCTGGCGCCGTCTGTGGGAATCGACACATTTTCCTAACAAACATCAACCATGGTGAACACACGTCAAATGGGAAAAGGACTTCAACAAAGGAACCGCGAGTCGCCTCCTCCATCTCGTTCGAGAGCGGAAGGTCACGGAGACAGCCATGAACGGAAGTTTTCCGTTCAACCAGGCGAGCCAACTCTACAAACCAGTATGGGCATTAGATCAGGAGGGACAGCCCCATTAGCTCGTCAGCTAGCAGAAGTAATAGAAGAAAAATTTGGAGATAGATTACGGCAATTGGAAAAAGATAACGTAAATGTCCTTAGCCGCCTCAACGAAGTTGCGGTGTCCGGTGGAAGGTTCAGCAGCTCGTTCCGTTCCCAGGAACCCTCCGTGAGGAGGATGGAGACACAGGATCTACGAAATCACCTGAACAGCAAGGCTGAAAGTTCTAGAGCTCCGAAACGATCGAGGGGCAAGCAGCGTCCTCCAAAAGTCGTAAAAAAAAAAAACAAAACCCTTGGATTGGGACGACCTCCGACGGGGTCTGTCCGCGCGAGACAAGGGGGACTCCGAGCAGGATCCAACTCAATTCGACCGGCACCAGGGTAGGGGATGCACCGTCGGCCTGCGCGGATGTTACTCCGCAGACCCCCTACGCGGAATGCCGACCTTAGAGCTCGGCTCGACTATAGGAGAAAGAATAGAGTCCCCAAGGAAGACGACGCTGATGACGGGACCTTTCCGTCTCCCTTCACCAGGGAAATCATGGATGTGGAAGTGCCAGAGAAGTTCACAGTGCCAAGATTCAAAACATACGACGGGCGCTCCGACCCCGAGGCCCACCTCAGGCAATATAAACAGATGATGTCTTTATATCACTCGGACCAGCAGTTGTTGTGCCGAGTGTTCTCCATGAGCTTGGGAGACTCAGCCATGAAATGGTTTGAAACTCTCCCCCCCCCAGCAGCATAGGATCTTGAAAGGAGCTCATCAGGCAATTCACTGCCCGATTCATCACAGGAAGCAGGCGTCCCAAGGACGTAGGGTCCCTACTGACCCTGAGACAGAAAGAAGGTGAAACACTCTGCCAGTACGCCACCCGGTACTGGGAGGAGGTCAATGAGGTGGAAGGATGCTCGGAGGTCATGTCGGTTGCCTCTTTCAGACTAGGTCTGTCAAGGGAAACCGATCTGTATCGGTCATTGACCAAGAAGACTCCGTCCGATATGGGCGAGTTGATGGCCCGGATAAATAAATATTCACGGATAGAAGACGAGATAACAGTAGGCAAAGGGAAACACCTTTCATCCAGGAAGAAAGACAACGACAGGGAGGGTGTATCCTTCCGGAAGGGATTCACACCCCTTCAGCGAGTTCTTTCAAAGGGGTCCATACCGTGTTCAAGGAACCGATTTGTAAGCTCCTTCACAAAATCAGAGACGAACCATTCTTCAAATGGCCACCCAAAATGCCAGGCGATCCATCCACTCGTAACCGACAGGAAAGATGTTCCTACCATAGAGATTTCGGGCATCGTACCGAAGATTGCAGAGCCTACAAGTATTTCCTGGAGAATTTGGTCCGGAACGGACACCTGAAGGAGTATATCAACATGGGATCTGAAGAAGGATTTATCACTAACAACACGGCAAACGATAAAAGCAAGGTAATTGATGTCATCCACGTCTGCCCCCTGGAATGCCCAACGTCGAAGATGCTAGACTCGGACCTCAAAAGGGTGGCATTCACCAGAAAACTGGAAGAGGGAGACACGGTCCCACCAAACAAGAGGGCCCGGATGGGAGAAGTGGAGATCACCTTCTCCGACACTGATCTGGCAGGTATCGTCACACCCCATAACGATGCCTTGGTCTTAACTTTGAAAGTCGGCGGATTCGATGTCAAAAGAATACTGGTGGACTCCGGGAGCTCTTCAGAGGTGATGTATTCCGAGACACTGAAGCGGATGGGTCTTGGAGTAAAGGACCTCGGTAAAGTCAGGACACCTCCCATGGGGTTTAATGGCTCATTCGCCTTACCCCTGGGGAAGATCACGCTGCCGGTCACTACGGGATCCATTACCATCGACACAGAGTTTGTGGTAATCGATTCCGACTCACCCTACAACATAATCATGGGCCGGGCTTGGTTGCACGCGCTCGGAGCGGTGCACTGCACATACCACCAGAAGTTGAAATTCCCTACTCCGGAAGGGATAATGGAAATCCGGGGGGACCAGGCGTCCGCTAAGAGTTGTTTCTACTCTGCAGTGAGGGCCGGAATTTTCGTTCAAGAGAGGGGGCGAGCCCCGGAGCAGATCTTGGACAAATAGCAATCACAGTCCGGGCGTCTAGGAGTGGACGACCCCCGGATGGATCCGGCTGATCGGTCTGTAGAGGATCTCTTGAAAGTGTTTTTGAAAGAGGGAGACGAAGAAAAATATTTCTTAATAGGCACAACTATGTCTCCAGCCGAGCAAGCAGAACTGACTGACTTCCTGAGGCGAAATGTGGACGTTTTCGCCTGGAATGCAATGGAAATGAAGGGGGTGGACCCTGGCGTAATAACCCATAGACTCCACGTCGACCCCACTCACAAATCAGTCAAACAGAAGCCACGATGTATGGCACCTCATCACGCGCAGGCAGTGAATGAGGAGGTCGATAAACTTTTAATGGCCAACACTATCCGGGAGGTTCAGTTTCCCGAATGGCTTTCTAATACGGTCTGTGCCAAAAAGAAGGAAGGAAAGTTGCGTGTATGCGTGGACTTTACTGATCTTAACAAAGCGTGTCCTAAGGATGACTTCCCCCTCCCGAAGGTGGACCAGTTGGTGGATGCCACGGCGGGATACCAACGCATGGCTTTCCTGGACGCCAGAGCTGGGTATCACCAAATCCTCCTTCATTCGTCCGATCAGGAGAAGACTGCCTTCATCACTCCTAGGGGAGTATATTGCTACAAAGTCATGCCGTTCGGACTCAAGAACGCCGGGGCCACCTACCAAAGACTTATGAATCGGATGTTTAAACGTCAGCTCGGCGACACCATGGAGGTATACATAGATGACATGTTGGTCAAGAGCAGGGAGAGTAGAAACCACCTGGCGGACTTAGCTGACACCTTCTCCACCCTTCGGGAGTTTGGATTAAAATTAAACGCAGCAAAGTGCGTATTTGGGGTGGGCTCCGGAAAATTCCTCGGGTACCTGGTGAGCCAACGGGGCGTGGAAGCTAACCCGGATCAGATTCAAGCCGTCCTGGGAATCCGGAGCCCCCGGACGGTCCGAGAGGTTCAAAAGCTCACAGGTATGTTGGCTGCACTCAATCGATTCATCTCTCGCTCCTCTGACAAATGCAAGCCCTTCTTCGGGGCCATCAAGAAAGCGGGGAGGGATTCATGGACTCAGGAGTACGAAGTCGCCCTTGAAGGGATTAAGGAGTATCTAAGGGTCCTTCCCACATTATCTGTCCCGGACCAAGGAGAAATGTTGTTTCTATACCTCGCAGTCTCGGAATTTGCCGTCAGCGGGGTGCTAATCCGCAGCCATGAGCGTCTACAAAAACCCGTGTATTACGTGAGCAAAGCCCTGCTGGACGCAGAAACAAGATATCTGCCGTTGGAGAAATTGGCCCTTGCCTTAGTAATGACTGCAAGGAAACTAAGACATTACTTCCAAGCACACCCAATTACCGTCTTGACAGATCAACCTTTAAAGGCTATCTTGAGGAAGGCGGACCTATCAGGACGGATCGCCAAGTGGGCAGTAGAGATGGGGGAACACGACATCCACTTCGAACCCCGGACTGCCATCAAGGGGCAAGTGCTGGCTGATTTCATAGCAGAGTTCTGCGGGGATTTTCCCCTCCCGGATAACTCGCACCCCGTCGGGTGGACTCCGACGAAATGCGACGGAAAGGAGATCTGGACTCTCTGCGTAGATGGGTCCTCTAACAGCAGAGGCGCTGGAATCGGAATGCTACTAATCTCTCCCGGATGAGTGTTCACTGAACAGGCCATCCGTCTGGGTTTCAAGGCCTCCAATAATGAGGTGGAGTATGAGGCTCTCATTTCGGGACTTCGATTGGCCGAGGCGTCAGGAGCCACAGTGCTAAACATATGCTGCGATTCTACGTTGGTGGTTAACCAAGTTAACGGCGAGTTCGAAGTAAGGGATCCGCGAATGAAGGCCTACCATCATGAAGCAACCACCTTGCTCCGCAAGTTCAAAGATGTCAAAATAAAGCAAGTCCCCCGAGACAAAAATTCGCACGCCGACGCCCTAGCCTGCCTGGCCTCGGCCTTGGATTCCACCACTCCCAGAAGGATCACGGTGGAATACCTCCCTACGTCCAGCATCGACGTATCCCCCGGTACAATGACCATCCAGGAAGGGGAAAAGCCTCCCAGCTGGACCGATACTTTCCTAAAGTACCTATCCACCGGGGATCTACCCGAGTGCCCAAGGGAGGCCAGGAACGTAAAATTAAAGGCAGCAAGGTTCTGGGTCAGCCCGGACTAGAAGCTATACCGGAGGTCGTTCTCGGGACCATATTTGTTGTGCGTCCAAGAAGATAAGGTTGAACCCCTCCTGTACGAAGTGCATGAAGGAATATGCGGGGGGCACTCGGGAGGACGATCCATGGCTCACCGAATCATGACCCAGGGGTACTGGTGGCCCCGGATGCAGAGGGATGCACAAGCGTATGTCCGGAAATGTGACCAATGCCAGAGGTTTGCACCAGTTATTAAACGACCGGCCGGGGACTTACATCCACTGACTAGTCCTTGGCCGTTCGCTCAGTGGGGACTTGACCTGGTGGGACCCCTTCCTAGAGCCCCCGGAGATAAGAGGTTCCTGGTGGTGGCAATAGATTACTTCACCAAGTGGGTGGAGGCAGAGCCCCTGACACATATCAGAGACATAGACACAAAAAAATTCATATGGAGGAATATTGTGACCCGGTTCGGGATCTCCCGTGCTCTCGTATCCGACAACGGGACTCAGTTCAACAGTGGACCCTTCAAAGCCTTTTGCGAGCATCTCGAGATTCGCAATTTCTACTCTACTCCCACATACCCCCAGGCTAACGGACAGGCCGAATCCTCCAACAAGACGATTGTGAATGGAATCAAGAAGAGACTGGAAAAGGCTAAGGGAAAATGGGTAGAGGAACTCCTGAATATCCTCTGGGCATACAGGACCACTCCTCGAACTCCGACAGGAGAAACCCCCTATGCCCTTGCTTATGGCATGGAGGCGGTCATCCCTCTGGAAGTGGGACTCCCCACCATACGAACACAAGCCTTCGATGCCGGGGGCAACGACCATCGGCTCGGGTTGGACGTAGACTTGGCCGAGGAAAAGAGGGAGGTGGCAGCCTTGAGACTGGTTAAATATCAGGAAGGTATATCGAAGCTCTACAACAAGAAAGTCAGAGTCAGGGAATTCCAAGTCGGCGACCTAGTATTGAGAAGGGT
The DNA here is from genome assembly GCA_023539305.1 of Ilex asprella. Classification (NCBI taxonomy): domain Eukaryota; kingdom Viridiplantae; phylum Streptophyta; class Magnoliopsida; order Aquifoliales; family Aquifoliaceae; genus Ilex; species Ilex asprella. The sequence continues at coordinate 5,606 of JAHQCQ010030340.1, forward strand.
GGTTGCCAACACCCGGGATCCGGCGGACGGGAAGATGGGCCCTAACTGGGAGGGGCCATATAAAGTTATTTCAGCTGGAGGCTCCGGGTCATATAGGTTGGAAGATATGGAGGGAAATGCTGTAATCCGTCTTTGGAATGTAATGAATTTGAAGAAATATTATTTTTTAGGAAAACACCTTTTCTTTAGTAATAGCTACCAGATACCTGAAAGGGCAAGGCCCTGGAGACAGAGCCCGAGCGACTCTTGCCACCAAAAGATAAACAGGAACTAGCTTCCTGAAAGGGCAAGGCCCTGGAGACAGAGCCCGAGCGACTCTTGCCTCCAAAAGATAAACAGGAACTAGCTTCCTGAAAGGGCAAGGCCCTGGAGACTGAGCCCGAGCGACTCTTGCCTCCAAAAGATAAACAGAAGTCTGCTTCCTACAAAGGGCAAGGCCCCGAATACATTGACAAACAAAGCGAATACATTGACAAACGAAGCGAATAAAGAAAGCCCAAGTGTTCATTCAACAAAAGACGGGGCTTTGCGTCCCCAGAAGCTACAAAAAGAAAAAGAACAAAGAAATCCTAGGAAACAAAAAGGAGAGAGTGCCGATCATCTTGCCCCCGGCACCTCCAAGATGTCACTGGCCGGGGAGTCTGCGTTGAACAAGTCAATGGTGATCGCTGCTGGAGTCACTGTAGGCGCCGCAGCTGGAGGGTCCGGAGGAGCTTCTATAGGAGGGATGACCGGCAGGGCGTTGTCAGCTGCAATTAGGTTCACCACTCCAGACGACTCCCCCAAAGGTGGTGTGGGGAGTTGAGTCCCGTCATCAGTGGCTACCTCTAACACGGCTTGTTGCATCGCCGCCGAGGGCTCGTACAAATGCATTTGAAAGAGGGGAGAGTCCGAAGGAACACTGGCGGCCCGAAGCGCCTTATCCCAGCCCTTCTTGAAAAATTCCTGACTATTCTCTTCAAGGGCAGGGAGCACACTGTCGGCGAATTCTTCCTTCAGCTCCTCCGCCGACTTCCTATTACTCTCCATCTCGGCCCTCACCCTGTCAAGCTCTTGAGTAAGTGCCAAGCAAGCTTCCTCGGACCCAGCAACTTTCTCCTCCGTCGCCGACAAGCGCTGGGTCTGCTCGGTCAGCCTTCTCTCGGAGTCAGCAAGTGCAGCTCTTAGTTTTTCAGTGCTACCCCTTGTCGACTCGGCGTCCTTCAAAAGTTCTTCTATCTGGGTAGCTTGACGCGAGAGAGTGGCGTCCCGAGTGGCCACAGCCTCCCTTGCAGCTGCAAGATCCTCCTCTGCCTTCCTCCTCCCCTCGGATGCCTCGTTGAGCTGCACCCTGTTCCCATGATAACGAGCAGCAATCACAGAAACTTGTTGGGTAATCTGCAAAAGAAGGGAAAGGAGAGTTAGAAAACCTCATGAAGATGAAACGTCTAAGCTAAAGACGAGAACTCACCCCCAAACAACTCTGGATGATATCGCGAAACAAAGGATTTGTATTTCGCGCCCGATGGACCGCCATGTCAGCCCCAAAGTGCAGTGTCTCACTCACCGCAAAGGCGGTATGGGGGTCCTGGAGAATGGAGTCGCTGACCAAAATCATTCTGCTATTGTGATCAATGGCCCGGGGATTCCAGGCAGCCTCGTCATCTGTGGACAGAGGAGGAGGAGTTGGCTGGCGTTGTCGGTTTTGTTGTTGCTGCTGCTGTTGAGGGGATGGCTCTGGGATTGGAATACCCCGGCCCCGACCACTATGCTGTTGAGTGATAGGGGCCCTTCCGCGACCGGGGCTATCGTGCCTCTGTTTGGTCCGCCTTTCCTCTTCCCCCGAGGGGTCCCTCTCCCTAGTGAGGCTCCGGCCGGTGGTCCTCGGAGGCGGCGGAGGAATGTTGGAGCCCGGTGGAGGCGGAGGCACAGAGCTGGTGGACCCCCTGCCCCTCCCCCGGGCGAGGGCCTGCCTCTGCCTCAAAAAGCGCAGGTCAATCCCTGACATCGCGACCTCGAGGGCGTCCTCCTCGTCTAAGTTTTGGAGGATGACGAAGTCTGGCCAAGCCGAGGTACTGGCCTCCGGTAAATCTGAAGGAGCGATCTGGCTAGGCCCGACCTCTTCCACTTCAGAGCTCTCAGCGAGCTGTTCTTCAACTGGTCCTTCTACCTCGGCGTCGGGGGCCCTGTCAGGGTCCTCTTCCAAGTTGGGTTCGAGCTTCTGCCCCTCGGCCTGGTCAAAAAGGTCAGACCACCTCGATGGATCGAATGGGGTGGGGACCTGGCTGTACTTCTTGTAACCAGGCGAGTAGCCCAGAAGCCTGTGTGCCGCCCGGCCAAACCCGTCCCCAAGATACCTCCAAACGGTGACTAGAACGTCGAAGTTCACTAAATGCCGAGACGGGGGAACACTCTCCCGAGAAGAAACGTCTGAAAAAAGTAAGAAGAGCGTTAGCACTCGATAAAACGAGACGAGAAGTAAAAAGGAACACACAAAGAGGACCGACATACTCGTCGTTCTCCACTGCAGGGGGCACTGAAGACCCTCATACTCGGGCCCGGCACCCCTCTCCCAGGCTCCACTGAAGACTAGCAGGTCGTCTTTGTACCCTTTATCAGAATCTGGGAGGTGGGTCACTAGGTACATAGAGGGGTCCCTGGCTTTCAGGTAGAAGTTTTGTTGGGGCATCACCCTCAGCAGGGTGTAGCAGAAGAGGAGGTCATCTAAGCCGAGGTTGACCTTTAGGCGCCTATTGATCTCTAGTACGCCCATGATGATCCTAAAAACATTCAAGCAACACTGACCGGAGAACAGGTGGAACCGAGAGAGGAATTGAAAGAGTAGAGGAGGCAGGGGAAACCTGATCCCTCCCTCTATGATTGCTTTGGTAAAGAAAGGCATTTCATCCTCGGTCCCGAGGGATCTAGAATGTAGCTCGGGGTCAAAGTCTTCAATACCGACGCTAGGGGGGATGCCGTACCGGGATCTAAACCTAGCAATCTGTTCGACCCCCTTTACTTTATATTTCCCAGGCCTCGAGGTACTGGCCTCTTGGCCCTCGACGTCGGGACGTCGTCGGGCATTTTTTTACGGAAGTTTCGAGATACTCTGGATTATGGGGAACTGGGGGTTTCGTCACACTCCTTAAAAACAATCAAAAAGGGTAGTGTTGAGGGAAGAAAACGCCACCAGTCACCGGAGAAGAAGAAAGGCGGTAGGGGAAGCACAAAAACGTCAATACGCTGGAAAAACCAGAAAAAACGGGAAGAAGAAGAGGCTGACTCACCAGAAAGAAGGGTTGGAACGCCGGAGACCTAGATTCTTCGTCGGAGAGGACCTGAGGACTAGAAACGCACAGGGAAACTCCGGTTGCTGCTGGGAAGGCGGTGATGACCTGAGGAACTCCGGTGATTTGCTCTGAATACTCAAAGAAGACGAAAGTGAAGAAAGGGGGGAGAGCCACGGTTTATATAGTGGCTATCCCCTCCCCATCATTGGGCACGAGACACGAAGCGGGTCGCATTCAATGCGCACGTTTCCCAAACAACGGAAAACGGCTGAAGTAATAAATAGGGAGTGGTTGATACAGTTGGCAAAAAACCCTTCTTTGCCTTCTAACGACACGTCTCCCCTGCGTTAGAAGACCAAAGGGCTGGGGGGCAGTTGATGGGACTATTTATTTGGACCTCGGGGATACTGACACGTATTCTCGGGGGAAACGGTGTTAAGACGTCGGGGATCATGACATGTGTCCTCGGCGTTACATTCTCGGGGACAAGTCGTCTCATGGTCCTAGGAGGAAAACGCGTGTCCCTCGGTATACGTTTATTCCACTGGAATCTAGGTGTCTCCATCGGTCCCGAGGAAGGCATCTGTACCCTCTGACTCCTAAGGACACCCGCTAACTGGTGAATTTGACAATCTAGTCATTATGAGTAGGTTTGGTTCAGACTGGTCATGCGAATCGGAAGGGTGAGACAGAAGATCTATGAGAGGTCGACACGTGGATTCAAGTGTCAGAGATGGTAATAATGAAGGTTGCAGAGTCTGCAGAAATGACGCTGACACAAGCAAACATTTAATAAATCCTCCTTGTGATGGGACCCAACGTTGGGTTTTGGGGCCTCAGGAGTAATGGCCTTGACTGTTCCTTCTCCAGGGCATTTAATACCCCAATGCCGAGGGTGAAGCATTTAATACTCTCCCTCCGGGCATTTATGAGGTATTGCGCCGAGCGGTTACTGTGATGACCTCGGCAGGCCGAGCAATTAATATCTGGTGATTCCCTGCGGCAAATCATGGGCACACTGTCCCATTCCTGACGATACCTACTAATCAAATCACTAGCAATGATGAGCATTCAGAGGTATAAATACCCCACAAAAACATGAAGCAAAGGTACGCAAAAACCTCACCACGATAGCCATACAGTGTTTTCTTCTTCCTCTCCCACAAATACTGACTTGATCGTCGGAGGGGATAAGCCGGAAAACACTCCGGCGCCCTCCTAACCCACTATTCTGTGGTGTAGGTATAACCAACATCATTCCGGGAAGGTTCAGGTGACCCAAAGTACAATCCTTCATCCTTCCTCAGGCCACCTTTGGCCCTCTCAACCTACCCCAGGGGGG
>JAHQCQ010030341.1:0-10216 GCA_023539305.1 Ilex asprella
ATCCTTCCTCAGGCCACCTTTGGCCCTCTCAACCTACCCCAGGGGGGGTGCAAGCGACCACATCCTCGACGGTGTCGTGTTCACGGTGGGAGAGGTTTGTTCCCATTTCTATTGTGCATAATTTAGCCCGCACAATCTGGCGCCGTCTGTGGGAATCGACACATTTTCCTAACAAACATCAACCATGGTGAACACACGTCAAATGGGAAAAGGACTTCAACAAAGGAACCGCGAGTCGCCTCCTCCATCTCGTTCGAGAGCGGAAGGTCACGGAGACAGCCATGAACGGAAGTTTTCCGTTCAACCAGGCGAGCCAACTCTACAAACCAGTATGGGCATTAGATCAGGAGGGACAGCCCCATTAGCTCGTCAGCTAGCAGAAGTAATAGAAGAAAAATTTGGAGATAGATTACGGCAATTGGAAAAAGATAACGTAAATGTCCTTAGCCGCCTCAACGAAGTTGCGGTGTCCGGTGGAAGGTTCAGCAGCTCGTTTCGTTCCCAGGAACCCTCCGTGAGGAGGATGGAGACACAGGATCTACGAAATCACCTGAACAGCAAGGCTGAAAGTTCTAGAGCTCCGAAACGATCGAGGGGCAAGCAGCGTCCTCCAAAAGTCGTAAAAAAAAAAAACAAAACCCTTGGATTGGGACGACCTCCGACGGGGTCTGTCCGCGCGAGACAAGGGGGACTCCGAGCAGGATCCAACTCAATTCGACCGGCACCAGGGTAGGGGATGCACCGTCGGCCTGCGCGGATGTTACTCCGCAGACCCCCTACGCGGAATGCCGACCTTAGAGCTCGGCTCGACTATAGGAGAAAGAATAGAGTCCCCAAGGAAGACGACGCTGATGACGGGACCTTGCCGTCTCCCTTCACCAGGGAAATCATGGATGTGGAAGTGCCAGAGAAGTTCACAGTGCCAAGATTCAAAACATACGACGGGCGCTCCGACCCCGAGGCCCACCTCAGGCAATATAAACAGATGATGTCTTTATATCACTCGGACCAGCAGTTGTTGTGCCGAGTGTTCTCCATGAGCTTGGGAGACTCAGCCATGAAATGGTTTGAAACTCTCCCCCCCCCAGCAGCATAGGATCTTGAAAGGAGCTCATCAGGCAATTCACTGCCCGATTCATCACAGGAAGCAGGCGTCCCAAGGACGTAGGGTCCCTACTGACCCTGAGACAGAAAGAAGGTGAAACACTCTGCCAGTACGCCACCCGGTACTGGGAGGAGGTCAATGAGGTGGAAGGATGCTCGGAGGTCATGGCGGTTGCCTCTTTCAGACTAGGTCTGTCAAGGGAAACCGATCTGTATCGGTCATTGACCAAGAAGACTCCGTCCGATATGGGCGAGTTGATGGCCCGGATAAATAAATATTCACGGATAGAAGACGAGATAACAGTAGGCAAAGGGAAACACCTTTCATCCAGGAAGAAAGACAACGACAGGGAGGGTGTATCCTTCCGGAAGGGATTCACACCCCTTCAGCGAGTTCTTTCAAAGGGGTCCATACCGTGTTCAAGGAACCGATTTGTAAGCTCCTTCACAAAATCAGAGACGAACCATTCTTCAAATGGCCACCCAAAATGCCAGGCGATCCATCCACTCGTAACCGACAGGAAAGATGTTCCTACCATAGAGATTTCGGGCATCGTACCGAAGATTGCAGAGCCTACAAGTATTTCCTGGAGAATTTGGTCCGGAACGGACACCTGAAGGAGTATATCAACATGGGATCTGAAGAAGGATTTATCACTAACAACACGGCAAACGATAAAAGCAAGGTAATTGATGTCATCCACGTCTGCCCCCTGGAATGCCCAACGTCGAAGATGCTAGACTCGGACCTCAAAAGGGTGGCATTCACCAGAAAACTGGAAGAGGGAGACACGGTCCCACCAAACAAGAGGGCCCGGATGGGAGAAGTGGAGATCACCTTCTCCGACACTGATCTGGCAGGTATCGTCACACCCCATAACGATGCCTTGGTCTTAACTTTGAAAGTCGGCGGATTCGATGTCAAAAGAATACTGGTGGACTCCGGGAGCTCTTCAGAGGTGATGTATTCCGAGACACTGAAGCGGATGGGTCTTGGAGTAAAGGACCTCGGTAAAGTCAGGACACCTCCCATGGGGTTTAATGGCTCATTCGCCTTACCCCTGGGGAAGATCACGCTGCCGGTCACTACGGGATCCATTACCATCGACACAGAGTTTGTGGTAATCGATTCCGACTCACCCTACAACATAATCATGGGCCGGGCTTGGTTGCACGCGCTCGGAGCGGTGCACTGCACATACCACCAGAAGTTGAAATTCCCTACTCCGGAAGGGATAATGGAAATCCGGGGGGACCAGGCGTCCGCTAAGAGTTGTTTCTACTCTGCAGTGAGGGCCGGAATTTTCGTTCAAGAGAGGGGGCGAGCCCCGGAGCAGATCTTGGACAAATAGCAATCACAGTCCGGGCGTCTAGGAGTGGACGACCCCCGGATGGATCCGGCTGATCGGTCTGTAGAGGATCTCTTGAAAGTGTTTTTGAAAGAGGGAGACGAAGAAAAATATTTCTTAATAGGCACAACTATGTCTCCAGCCGAGCAAGCAGAACTGACTGACTTCCTGAGGCGAAATGTGGACGTTTTCGCCTGGAATGCAATGGAAATGAAGGGGGTGGACCCTGGCGTAATAACCCATAGACTCCACGTCGACCCCACTCACAAATCAGTCAAACAGAAGCCACGATGTATGGCACCTCATCACGCGCAGGCAGTGAATGAGGAGGTCGATAAACTTTTAATGGCCAACACTATCCGGGAGGTTCAGTTTCCCGAATGGCTTTCTAATACGGTCTGTGCCAAAAAGAAGGAAGGAAAGTTGCGTGTATGCGTGGACTTTACTGATCTTAACAAAGCGTGTCCTAAGGATGACTTCCCCCTCCCGAAGGTGGACCAGTTGGTGGATGCCACGGCGGGATACCAACGCATGGCTTTCCTGGACGCCAGAGCTGGGTATCACCAAATCCTCCTTCATTCGTCCGATCAGGAGAAGACTGCCTTCATCACTCCTAGGGGAGTATATTGCTACAAAGTCATGCCGTTCGGACTCAAGAACGCCGGGGCCACCTACCAAAGACTTATGAATCGGATGTTTAAACGTCAGCTCGGCGACACCATGGAGGTATACATAGATGACATGTTGGTCAAGAGCAGGGAGAGTAGAAACCACCTGGCGGACTTAGCTGACACCTTCTCCACCCTTCGGGAGTTTGGATTAAAATTAAACGCAGCAAAGTGCGTATTTGGGGTGGGCTCCGGAAAATTCCTCGGGTACCTGGTGAGCCAACGGGGCGTGGAAGCTAACCCGGATCAGATTCAAGCCGTCCTGGGAATCCGGAGCCCCCGGACGGTCCGAGAGGTTCAAAAGCTCACAGGTATGTTGGCTGCACTCAATCGATTCATCTCTCGCTCCTCTGACAAATGCAAGCCCTTCTTCGGGGCCATCAAGAAAGCGGGGAGGGATTCATGGACTCAGGAGTACGAAGTCGCCCTTGAAGGGATTAAGGAGTATCTAAGGGTCCTTCCCACATTATCTGTCCCGGACCAAGGAGAAATGTTGTTTCTATACCTCGCAGTCTCGGAATTTGCCGTCAGCGGGGTGCTAATCCGCAGCCATGAGCGTCTACAAAAACCCGTGTATTACGTGAGCAAAGCCCTGCTGGACGCAGAAACAAGATATCTGCCGTTGGAGAAATTGGCCCTTGCCTTAGTAATGACTGCAAGGAAACTAAGACATTACTTCCAAGCACACCCAATTACCGTCTTGACAGATCAACCTTTAAAGGCTATCTTGAGGAAGGCGGACCTATCAGGACGGATCGCCAAGTGGGCAGTAGAGATGGGGGAACACGACATCCACTTCGAACCCCGGACTGCCATCAAGGGGCAAGTGCTGGCTGATTTCATAGCAGAGTTCTGCGGGGATTTTCCCCTCCCGGATAACTCGCACCCCGTCGGGTGGACTCCGACGAAATGCGACGGAAAGGAGATCTGGACTCTCTGCGTAGATGGGTCCTCTAACAGCAGAGGCGCTGGAATCGGAATGCTACTAATCTCTCCCGGATGAGTGTTCACTGAACAGGCCATCCGTCTGGGTTTCAAGGCCTCCAATAATGAGGTGGAGTATGAGGCTCTCATTTCGGGACTTCGATTGGCCGAGGCGTCAGGAGCCACAGTGCTAAACATATGCTGCGATTCTACGTTGGTGGTTAACCAAGTTAACGGCGAGTTCGAAGTAAGGGATCCGCGAATGAAGGCCTACCATCATGAAGCAACCACCTTGCTCCGCAAGTTCAAAGATGTCAAAATAAAGCAAGTCCCCCGAGACAAAAATTCGCACGCCGACGCCCTAGCCTGCCTGGCCTCGGCCTTGGATTCCACCACTCCCAGAAGGATCACGGTGGAATACCTCCCTACGTCCAGCATCGACGTATCCCCCGGTACAATGACCATCCAGGAAGGGGAAAAGCCTCCCAGCTGGACCGATACTTTCCTAAAGTACCTATCCACCGGGGATCTACCCGAGTGCCCAAGGGAGGCCAGGAACGTAAAATTAAAGGCAGCAAGGTTCTGGGTCAGCCCGGACCAGAAGCTATACCGGAGGTCGTTCTCGGGACCATATTTGTTGTGCGTCCAAGAAGATAAGGTTGAACCCCTCCTGTACGAAGTGCATGAAGGAATATGCGGGGGGCACTCGGGAGGACGATCCATGGCTCACCGAATCATGACCCAGGGGTACTGGTGGCCCCGGATGCAGAGGGATGCACAAGCGTATGTCCGGAAATGTGACCAATGCCAGAGGTTTGCACCAGTTATTAAACGACCGGCCGGGGACTTACATCCACTGACTAGTCCTTGGCCGTTCGCTCAGTGGGGACTTGACCTGGTGGGACCCCTTCCTAGAGCCCCCGGAGATAAGAGGTTCCTGGTGGTGGCAATAGATTACTTCACCAAGTGGGTGGAGGCAGAGCCCCTGACACATATCAGAGACATAGACACAAAAAAATTCATATGGAGGAATATTGTGACCCGGTTCGGGATCTCCCGTGCTCTCGTATCCGACAACGGGACTCAGTTCAACAGTGGACCCTTCAAAGCCTTTTGCGAGCATCTCGAGATTCGCAATTTCTACTCTACTCCCACATACCCCCAGGCTAACGGACAGGCCGAATCCTCCAACAAGACGATTGTGAATGGAATCAAGAAGAGACTGGAAAAGGCTAAGGGAAAATGGGTAGAGGAACTCCTGAATATCCTCTGGGCATACAGGACCACTCCTCGAACTCCGACAGGAGAAACCCCCTATGCCCTTGCTTATGGCATGGAGGCGGTCATCCCTCTGGAAGTGGGACTCCCCACCATACGAACACAAGCCTTCGATGCCGGGGGCAACGACCATCGGCTCGGGTTGGACGTAGACTTGGCCGAGGAAAAGAGGGAGGTGGCAGCCTTGAGACTGGTTAAATATCAGGAAGGTATATCGAAGCTCTACAACAAGAAAGTCAGAGTCAGGGAATTCCAAGTCGGCGACCTAGTATTGAGAAGGGTGGTTGCCAACACCCGGGATCCGGCGGACGGGAAGATGGGCCCTAACTGGGAGGGGCCATATAAAGTTATTTCAGCTGGAGGCTCCGGGTCATATAGGTTGGAAGATATGGAGGGAAATGCTGTAATCCGTCTTTGGAATGTAATGAATTTGAAGAAATATTATTTTTTAGGAAAACACCTTTTCTTTAGTAATAGCTACCAGATACCTGAAAGGGCAAGGCCCTGGAGACAGAGCCCGAGCGACTCTTGCCACCAAAAGATAAACAGGAACTAGCTTCCTGAAAGGGCAAGGCCCTGGAGACAGAGCCCGAGCGACTCTTGCCTCCAAAAGATAAACAGGAACTAGCTTCCTGAAAGGGCAAGGCCCTGGAGACTGAGCCCGAGCGACTCTTGCCTCCAAAAGATAAACAGAAGTCTGCTTCCTACAAAGGGCAAGGCCCCGAATACATTGACAAACAAAGCGAATACATTGACAAACGAAGCGAATAAAGAAAGCCCAAGTGTTCATTCAACAAAAGACGGGGCTTTGCGTCCCCAGAAGCTACAAAAAGAAAAAGAACAAAGAAATCCTAGGAAACAAAAAGGAGAGAGTGTCGATCATCTTGCCCCCGGCACCTCCAAGATGTCACTGGCCGGGGAGTCTGCGTTGAACAAGTCAATGGTGATCGCTGCTGGAGTCACTGTAGGCGCCGCAGCTGGAGGGTCCGGAGGAGCTTCTATAGGAGGGATGACCGGCAGGGCGTTGTCAGCTGCAATTAGGTTCACCACTCCAGACGACTCCCCCAAAGGTGGTGTGGGGAGTTGAGTCCCGTCATCAGTGGCTACCTCTAACACGGCTTGTTGCATCGCCGCCGAGGGCTCGTACAAATGCATTTGAAAGAGGGGAGAGTCCGAAGGAACACTGGCGGCCCGAAGCGCCTTATCCCAGCCCTTCTTGAAAAATTCCTGACTATTCTCTTCAAGGGCAGGGAGCACACTGTCGGCGAATTCTTCCTTCAGCTCCTCCGCCGACTTCCTATTACTCTCCATCTCGGCCCTCACCCTGTCAAGCTCTTGAGTAAGTGCCAAGCAAGCTTCCTCGGACCCAGCAACTTTCTCCTCCGTCGCCGACAAGCGCTGGGTCTGCTCGGTCAGCCTTCTCTCGGAGTCAGCAAGTGCAGCTCTTAGTTTTTCAGTGCTACCCCTTGTCGACTCGGCGTCCTTCAAAAGTTCTTCTATCTGGGTAGCTTGACGCGAGAGAGTGGCGTCCCGAGTGGCCACAGCCTCCCTTGCAGCTGCAAGATCCTCCTCTGCCTTCCTCCTCCCCTCGGATGCCTCGTTGAGCTGCACCCTGTTCCCATGATAACGAGCAGCAATCACAGAAACTTGTTGGGTAATCTGCAAAAGAAGGGAAAGGAGAGTTAGAAAACCTCATGAAGATGAAACGTCTAAGCTAAAGACGAGAACTCACCCCCAAACAACTCTGGATGATATCGCGAAACAAAGGATTTGTATTTCGCGCCCGATGGACCGCCATGTCAGCCCCAAAGTGCAGTGTCTCACTCACCGCAAAGGCGGTATGGGGGTCCTGGAGAATGGAGTCGCTGACCAAAATCATTCTGCTATTGTGATCAATGGCCCGGGGATTCCAGGCAGCCTCGTCATCTGTGGACAGAGGAGGAGGAGTTGGCTGGCGTTGTCGGTTTTGTTGTTGCTGCTGCTGTTGAGGGGATGGCTCTGGGATTGGAATACCCCGGCCCCGACCACTATGCTGTTGAGTGATAGGGGCCCTTCCGCGACCGGGGCTATCGTGCCTCTGTTTGGTCCGCCTTTCCTCTTCCCCCGAGGGGTCCCTCTCCCTAGTGAGGCTCCGGCCGGTGGTCCTCGGAGGCGGCGGAGGAATGTTGGAGCCCGGTGGAGGCGGAGGCACAGAGCTGGTGGACCCCCTGCCCCTCCCCCGGGCGAGGGCCTGCCTCTGCCTCAAAAAGCGCAGGTCAATCCCTGACATCGCGACCTCGAGGGCGTCCTCCTCGTCTAAGTTTTGGAGGATGACGAAGTCTGGCCAAGCCGAGGTACTGGCCTCCGGTAAATCTGAAGGAGCGATCTGGCTAGGCCCGACCTCTTCCACTTCAGAGCTCTCAGCGAGCTGTTCTTCAACTGGTCCTTCTACCTCGGCGTCGGGGGCCCTGTCAGGGTCCTCTTCCAAGTTGGGTTCGAGCTTCTGCCCCTCGGCCTGGTCAAAAAGGTCAGACCACCTCGATGGATCGAATGGGGTGGGGACCTGGCTGTACTTCTTGTAACCAGGCGAGTAGCCCAGAAGCCTGTGTGCCGCCCGGCCAAACCCGTCCCCAAGATACCTCCAAACGGTGACTAGAACGTCGAAGTTCACTAAATGCCGAGACGGGGGAACACTCTCCCGAGAAGAAACGTCTGAAAAAAGTAAGAAGAGCGTTAGCACTCGATAAAACGAGACGAGAAGTAAAAAGGAACACACAAAGAGGACCGACATACTCGTCGTTCTCCACTGCAGGGGGCACTGAAGACCCTCATACTCGGGCCCGGCACCCCTCTCCCAGGCTCCACTGAAGACTAGCAGGTCGTCTTTGTACCCTTTATCAGAATCTGGGAGGTGGGTCACTAGGTACATAGAGGGGTCCCTGGCTTTCAGGTAGAAGTTTTGTTGGGGCATCACCCTCAGCAGGGTGTAGCAGAAGAGGAGGTCATCTAAGCCGAGGTTGACCTTTAGGCGCCTATTGATCTCTAGTACGCCCATGATGATCCTAAAAACATTCAAGCAACACTGACCGGAGAACAGGTGGAACCGAGAGAGGAATTGAAAGAGTAGAGGAGGCAGGGGAAACCTGATCCCTCCCTCTATGATTGCTTTGGTAAAGAAAGGCATTTCATCCTCGGTCCCGAGGGATCTAGAATGTAGCTCGGGGTCAAAGTCTTCAATACCGACGCTAGGGGGGATGCCGTACCGGGATCTAAACCTAGCAATCTGTTCGACCCCCTTTACTTTATATTTCCCAGGCCTCGAGGTACTGGCCTCTTGGCCCTCGACGTCGGGACGTCGTCGGGCATTTTTTTACGGAAGTTTCGAGATACTCTGGATTATGGGGAACTGGGGGTTTCGTCACACTCCTTAAAAACAATCAAAAAGGGTAGTGTTGAGGGAAGAAAACGCCACCAGTCACCGGAGAAGAAGAAAGGCGGTAGGGGAAGCACAAAAACGTCAATACGCTGGAAAAACCAGAAAAAACGGGAAGAAGAAGAGGCTGACTCACCAGAAAGAAGGGTTGGAACGCCGGAGACCTAGATTCTTCGTCGGAGAGGACCTGAGGACTAGAAACGCACAGGGAAACTCCGGTTGCTACTGGGAAGGCGGTGATGACCTGAGGAACTCCGGTGATTTGCTCTGAATACTCAAAGAAGACGAAAGTGAAGAAAGGGGGGAGAGCCACGGTTTATATAGTGGCTATCCCCTCCCCATCATTGGGCACGAGACACGAAGCGGGTCGCATTCAATGCGCACGTTTCCCAAACAACGGAAAACGGCTGAAGTAATAAATAGGGAGTGGTTGATACAGTTGGCAAAAAACCCTTCTTTGCCTTCTAACGACACGTCTCCCCTGCGTTAGAAGACCAAAGGGCTGGGGGGCAGTTGATGGGACTATTTATTTGGACCTCGGGGATACTGACACGTATTCTCGGGGGAAACGGTGTTAAGACGTCGGGGATCATGACATGTGTCCTCGGCGTTACATTCTCGGGGACAAGTCGTCTCATGGTCCTAGGAGGAAAACGCGTGTCCCTCGGTATACGTTTATTCCACTGGAATCTAGGTGTCTCCATCGGTCCCGAGGAAGGCATCTGTACCCTCTGACTCCTAAGGACACCCGCTAACTGGTGAATTTGACAATCTAGTCATTATGAGTAGGTTTGGTTCAGACTGGTCATGCGAATCGGAAGGGTGAGACAGAAGATCTATGAGAGGTCGACACGTGGATTCAAGTGTCAGAGATGGTAATAATGAAGGTTGCAGAGTCTGCAGAAATGACGCTGACACAAGCAAACATTTAATAAATCCTCCTTGTGATGGGACCCAACGTTGGGTTTTGGGGCCTCAGGAGTAATGGCCTTGACTGTTCCTTCTCCAGGGCATTTAATACCCCAATGCCGAGGGTGAAGCATTTAATACTCTCCCTCCGGGCATTTATGAGGTATTGCGCCGAGCGGTTACTGTGATGACCTCGGCAGGCCGAGCAATTAATATCTGGTGATTCCCTGCGGCAAATCATGGGCACACTGTCCCATTCCTGACGATACCTACTAATCAAATCACTAGCAATGATGAGCATTCAGAGGTATAAATACCCCACAAAAACATGAAGCAAAGGTACGCAAAAACCTCACCACGATAGCCATACAGTGTTTTCTTCTTCCTCTCCCACAAATACTGACTTGATCGTCGGAGGGGATAAGCCGGAAAACACTCCGGCGCCCTCCTAACCCACTATTCTGTGGTGTAGGTATAACCAACATCATTCCGGGAAGGTTCAGGTGACCCAAAGTACAATCCTTCATCCTTCCTCAGGCCACCTTTGGCCCTCTCAACCTACCCCAGGGGGG
>JAHQCQ010030342.1:0-10211 GCA_023539305.1 Ilex asprella
ACATTAGTCATCATAGTCTTAACCATTATTCATAATCCCCATGATAATAACGATCTGCTAATTACAAGGATAACCATAGTCATTTATCCTAAAAATTACATAAGGTTTCTACATCCATGTCAAAGCCAATCTGCATAGGTATCATCATTGATTCCTCAAATTACATATTTCCGATTATCACCACTAACTGTCAAGTTAAAATCTTCAATACTCATACCAACAATACTCAAATGTAACTAATCAAGCCTATCTTAATAATGTATTAAAAGAGATAGGAAAAAGAATTTCATATTCTCCCAACACAACTTCAATAAAATTCAAAAGATCTCACATAACAATGAGGGTAAAGACCAAACATTGAAATCATCCTTATTTCAATAATTGTCTACTATCTCTGACCTCGAGCTTTTAAACTTCTGTAATCTTTACTCCAATAATATCGAGAGTCAAATGAAACTACTATAAGCTCGCTTCCATACTTTACCTCAATTTCTAATTAAGCTGTGCAATACAAGTCACTATTAACTTAACATTCAACTAAGAAATTCTCGATTATTAATACTTTAAAAAGTTTAAGAGTAGTCACTAAGCCCTCAAAGGAATAAAATAACTAAGTATCACGTTCTCAATAAATATCCTAAACACGAACCTTCTAAACCTTTAATACTTCAAAAGTAATTTTTTTTTCAACTCTCCGTAATATTTTCAAATCAATATGGGTACCCTCAAGTACGTGGTTATGAAACAAACTCTTGTCCATTTAAGACCTATTACCACAATTCTAATCATTATTCCAAGAATAGGCTCCCATTCGAACTTACCTCACCATATTCCTTCAATTGATCGTATTTAAGAATTATATTATCTCATATCATCGTACTCACCCTAGAGAAAAACATAACACTCCCTAGGTTTCCATCATAGAACCAAAACTACATTCATTCCTTAATTTCTATGACATTTTAGTAACACCCATCACTTTTCCTAACCTTATTATTCAGAACTTAGTCCATCTTAAAAATGTCTAAGTAAACCTTATCTCCACACCTTCGAATGGGGTTATCACACCTCCTTGACTTCCAAAAATATAAGCAATACTAATATTAGAAGAGAATACTTAGAGTTGACAAGACACCAAATCGTAATCAAATTTTATATTGTTATCCATCAAAATACTTCAATCAATATGGGGTGTCTCTAAATCAAAGCCTAAATAATGTGGAAGTTTGCTCAAGGATAAATCCTTCAAAGTCTGAGAAGCAAGCTCAACACTTTACTACCCAAGGAACACCACAGTGTAGATTTTTGATCAACTTCGAAGAATAAACTGATTTAACTAAGAAATTTCTAGCATGTGTGCCCCATATGGTTGGAAAGATATACAAGTTAGGATTCCAACAAAAATGACGGTGCACCATTTGGACTTTTCTACAAAGAGTTATGATCGAATTAGTGAAGGGTAGTCTGCCGGACTTCTTGGTTCTTCCATACTTGTCTAACTCGAGTTTGGGTTTTTTTTTTGTCACAAATCCTATTTCCTTTCTATCTCCAATATAGATAATGTCGCTTGCATGGAGATTCATGTCTAGCATCATTCATTAACCAAAACCAAATTACCATCCTTCTCCTAGAATCATCCATAATGACATGATATAGAACAAGCATATTCATCACAATTTTCTTCAATTCTTCTAATCTAGCTATTCCAAGAATTCAAAAGAATAATTAATTCATATCCTAACTAAACAACCCATCACACTTATCTTATAAACATATCACTTCAAATGACTTCAAGTCTAGAGCTTCAACAATCGAACCTAATAATCCAGTGATAGTCCACAACCTACAGCTCCCATGTAAGACCTAATTCCTAAGCTCTGATACCAACTTTGTAAAGCCCCAAAATACACCTTGGAAGGAATTATTATCTATAACCATTCATACCATGAGAGACTAATAAAATCCATTCATAAATAAAATTTTATCCACCATATACAATATCGATACATCGTCCCAAAAGAATATGCCAAATCATGGTCATTACATCCAAGATAATCCGAGTTAATCTAACAGCGGAATAAAAAAAGATTATACTTTACACATTCTCAAAATACTCCTTAATTTCATAAATATAAGCACAGCCTAGATATCCCCTTCCGGGTCCACCTGCCCTTCAAGGGGAGCTTCCCAAACCACATACTCGTCATCTATTGATCTTCTTCTAAAGCATCTCCTGAAAAATGTATTGTCTTTTAGGGGGTGAGCACTAAGCTCTGTAGGAAAATCCTCCCAAACCTAAACAAGGTTTATAAAACATGTCAAACGGGTCGGTCTCATTTCACAAATATCATATATAACTTTTGAAAGAAAACGGTGACATTTATACAGATCTCAAGTTTAAGAAACAATCATTAGGTAAATAAGAAGTGCAACCAAGTATAGTTGACAACCAATTTTTAAAACATAATCCATTCCACCATACACCGTTTTCACAAGTTTTTGCAGAATCCCATACTTCCCAAAACTCTTGTGGAAACTGTATCTGGTCCAATGAACAATAACCCATATATAATTTATAATCTATTTCCACCATAAACTATTTTCAACAAGTTCTTGTGGCATCCCATACTACCCAAGACTCTTGTAGAAATCGTCTATGGTAGACTGAACGATGCACGACTGTATTCGTATCTCAGGTATGAAGCAAGACCCCACATGGTCACCATCGAAAATATCATGTCCCGCGCAAGTACATACTAATGCTACCCCGTGAGCAATAGTGGTTTAGTCTTACCAAAGCACTAACCCCACTATGAGTTAGGAAAGGTTCTTACCAAAGAAGACGTCTAACCACTCCATGATACCCGGTCAATAGTAATACATGTTCCTATTGTGCAACCACACAATAGATACAATACCAACCATTTTCTCAATTAACAAGCAAGTTCCACAATTTAGTTTCTTTGGTATGAGCATCCTTACAAGGAACCTCTCACCCATGTTCATCCAAATTATCCGATAACAAGTACAATACCAACCATTTCCTCCAATCGCAAGTAATACAACATTCCTCCAATTTCCACAAGTAATATTCCAATAGAGCAATCGAAGAAAAATACATGAGATCATCAAAAATATAATTTTATTGTTCCATACCAAACACTAAAGTTTTGAAATCAATAACAAGAGAATAATCAAGTTTTAAATATCAAGAATGAATGAATCACAAGGGTTAGAATCAATAACAAATAAATGTCAAATTTATATATCAAGACAAAGGAGAAAACAAGAGAACACATTTCCCTTGAAAACTAGGGTTTCGAAGGCATATAAGAAGATTTAGTGGTCACCCACCCACAACATTGCTTAGAACAAGTAATATTTAAGGTTGGGAATCGAGAACAAAGGAAAAATCAAGAGAAAATACGTTCCCCTTTGCAAACTAGGGTTTGGAAGCAAGAAAAGAGATTTAATGGTTATCCTACCATAACATTGTTCAAGACAAGGTAATAATTGCAAGAATAGCAAGGAAGGATGATTTCATAACAAATAGATATGATTTAGAGTCAAGGAAATACATAAATAATACCTTAACCTCAATGTAAGAGAATGGAAGAAAACCCCTACCTTGGTGTTCTTAAAGAACTTCAGCTTTGATCCAAATCCAATGTGAAAATATCCTTTGATATTGTGTTTTTCCCTTTCTTTCCTCTTTTCTAATGCTTCTTAGGATTAGAAGTCTTGAAATGAGGCTAAGGGAGGCGGCCTTAAGTATTTATAGTGGAAGAGATGATCCACATATCGCGAATCTGGAACCCAGACTTCGTAACTGACGTTCGAACGTCATTGGCGTTCAAACGTCCTTTGGTCCCAGTACTTTGGTTTTTCCATCAGAGGAAAAGTACTGGAATGCACTGTCGTTCGAACGGACTTTAACGTTCGAACGTAGGTCGTTCGAACGTTAATTAACGTTCGAACGGACTTCCTGTTTCTGCTGAAACTTCCAGTGCAATTTTGGCCTATTTAGAGGTAGATTTGGAAAATTTTCATGAAATACAATTTTGTAGCCCTAGATATCTAGTATCTACTATTAAAACTTTAGATCAATTGGAGATCATAATAAAAATTTATGACTTAAATACTAGATAGTGTTCAAACTCTTTTTTACCCAAATTCACCCTAATGTGTGTTTTAACTCCGAAATACTCTCTAACTTCTAATACACCCCATATTACCTCTCCCAATGTTTTTCGACCTTCCGGATTCAATGGAGATATTATTTTGACCTATAAACATTTAGAAACTTATCTAATCACCCTTTCCAAGTATAAACGTCTTCGAAACTTAAACTTCACAATTAATTTGTCTCCCAAGTATTTATTCCTAATGTTATAATTTACATGATTCATTCCATATATTATAATTACTATATAAACACAAAAATGTGGGGGTTTACAATATATCCACATTTTTACAACAATTATTTACTATATATCTATATACATATATAAAAGAAAATGCGGGGTGTTACAATCCACCCCCCTTAAAGAAAGTTTCGTCCTTGAAACTTAATCGTCGAGTTAGTCTATCTAATATTCATTTGGCCCTAATGTCTCTACTTCTTTTCATCCTTTAAGTATCAAATCCAAAATCAAAAGAGAACATCATAGCCTAAATTTTAAATCCGTCCCTTCAACCTATAACCTAATTGTAGTTATTCGAAGTCTCCAAAATTACCTTCCTTCACTAGAATTCATTTACCACCTTTATTCTCAGTAATTATATACGATTGCTTCTACTAGTTTCTTATCATGCATTGCTATTATATCATAATACTTAATTGTCTACTCATCAATATCACCTCTCTTCTGAATTTCCCCAATTATTTCAATAAACATCATGTTTGCTTCTTACTTGTACCTTATCAATAAGTATCTCCAAAAATCACTCGAATACAATTTCCGCTAATAGGATTACTTATCCTTCCTAAGCTAATATCGTGGTATAACCCAAAATTTAATAATGATATAACATTGAACTTTATCTAGATTGTTGAAATAGTACAACCTTCGTAATGACTTTGTTTCTCTCTAACCAATAGGAATTCAAAGGCTTCACAATTTAATAATACTTTCAAGTCATCACTACACACTCCCACATAAATCAGTATTCTAGAATCAAATCTTTGGTTGCACATCCATTTGCAATTCCTCATAATACTTCTTACCTTCCCCGGTGTAGTCATTACCCAAATAGTTCGCTGCGCACTCTGATATAAAGTATAATCCACCAATTTACAAATCAAAATAAGCTACAAGATAATAAATTTGCATAGCTTTGAAAGTTATGAGAAAATACGTTAGATTCCTCCAAAGTATACAATTGTAACCTAACTGCACTCGTTTTCCAATCATAGCTTCCAGAATGTGTACCCTAACGATCCATTAAATCCATTCAAGGAGAATTTTTGTAATTCACTAACTATAAGACTTAGGCTAAGGATCAAGTCATATCTCCAAGATATTTGCTCTTAGTCCCCACTCTTGAGCTCAAATCAATAAGCCTTACCATCCTCTTCATAACTCATTTGTATCCGGATTCGTACTTTTAAATCAATCTTAACATCTCCACCTGTTCCAACTCGATTGACGCCAATTATTTTCTATCTCCCAAGTATCCATTCTTAATCTTTAACCTTGAGCTAGAACTAATAACCATTTAATTGATTCGTAGTGACCTTCATTAACATCACAACTTTTTTCATGATACCTATACTTTCGAATCCCTATAATACATTCCATTACAATATAGGTTTTGTAATATACCAAAAGGTGAAGATAAACTGTCAAGGATCTCAAAATCTCTCTCAATTCCCTATCACCAGACTTCTTATGATATGATCAAAACTAAAACAAGACTCGCATTGATTAAGCCAATGTTCCTCGATTTACCAACATTAGTCATCATAGTCTTAACCATTATTCATAATCCCCATGATAATAACGATCTGCTAATTACAAGGATAACCATAGTCATTTATCCTAAAAATTACATAAGGTTTCTACATCCATGTCAAAGCCAATCTGCATAGGTATCATCATTGATTCCTCAAATTACATATTTCCGATTATCACCACTAACTGTCAAGTTAAAATCTTCAATACTCATACCAACAATACTCAAATGTAACTAATCAAGCCTATCTTAATAATGTATTAAAAGAGATAGGAAAAAGAATTTCATATTCTCCCAACACAACTTCAATAAAATTCAAAAGATCTCACATAACAATGAGGGTAAAGACCAAACATTGAAATCATCCTTATTTCAATAATTGTCTACTATCTCTGACCTCGAGCTTTTAAACTTCTGTAATCTTTACTCCAATAATATCGAGAGTCAAATGAAACTACTATAAGCTCGCTTCCATACTTTACCTCAATTTCTAATTAAGCTGTGCAATACAAGTCACTATTAACTTAACATTCAACTAAGAAATTCTCGATTATTAATACTTTAAAAAGTTTAAGAGTAGTCACTAAGCCCTCAAAGGAATAAAATAACTAAGTATCACGTTCTCAATAAATATCCTAAACACGAACCTTCTAAACCTTTAATACTTCAAAAGTAATTTTTTTTTCAACTCTCCGTAATATTTTCAAATCAATATGGGTACCCTCAAGTACGTGGTTATGAAACAAACTCTTGTCCATTTAAGACCTATTACCACAATTCTAATCATTATTCCAAGAATAGGCTCCCATTCGAACTTACCTCACCATATTCCTTCAATTGATCGTATTTAAGAATTATATTATCTCATATCATCGTACTCACCCTAGAGAAAAACATAACACTCCCTAGGTTTCCATCATAGAACCAAAACTACATTCATTCCTTAATTTCTATGACATTTTAGTAACACCCATCACTTTTCCTAACCTTATTATTCAGAACTTAGTCCATCTTAAAAATGTCTAAGTAAACCTTATCTCCACACCTTCGAATGGGGTTATCACACCTCCTTGACTTCCAAAAATATAAGCAATACTAATATTAGAAGAGAATACTTAGAGTTGACAAGACACCAAATCGTAATCAAATTTTATATTGTTATCCATCAAAATACTTCAATCAATATGGGGTGTCTCTAAATCAAAGCCTAAATAATGTGGAAGTTTGCTCAAGGATAAATCCTTCAAAGTCTGAGAAGCAAGCTCAACACTTTACTACCCAAGGAACACCACAGTGTAGATTTTTGATCAACTTCGAAGAATAAACTGATTTAACTAAGAAATTTCTAGCATGTGTGCCCCATATGGTTGGAAAGATATACAAGTTAGGATTCCAACAAAAATGACGGTGCACCATTTGGACTTTTCTACAAAGAGTTATGATCGAATTAGTGAAGGGTAGTCTGCCGGACTTCTTGGTTCTTCCATACTTGTCTAACTCGAGTTTGGGTTTTTTTTTTGTCACAAATCCTATTTCCTTTCTATCTCCAATATAGATAATGTCGCTTGCATGGAGATTCATGTCTAGCATCATTCATTAACCAAAACCAAATTACCATCCTTCTCCTAGAATCATCCATAATGACATGATATAGAACAAGCATATTCATCACAATTTTCTTCAATTCTTCTAATCTAGCTATTCCAAGAATTCAAAAGAATAATTAATTCATATCCTAACTAAACAACCCATCACACTTATCTTATAAACATATCACTTCAAATGACTTCAAGTCTAGAGCTTCAACAATCGAACCTAATAATCCAGTGATAGTCCACAACCTACAGCTCCCATGTAAGACCTAATTCCTAAGCTCTGATACCAACTTTGTAAAGCCCCAAAATACACCTTGGAAGGAATTATTATCTATAACCATTCATACCATGAGAGACTAATAAAATCCATTCATAAATAAAATTTTATCCACCATATACAATATCGATACATCGTCCCAAAAGAATATGCCAAATCATGGTCATTACATCCAAGATAATCCGAGTTAATCTAACAGCGGAATAAAAAAAGATTATACTTTACACATTCTCAAAATACTCCTTAATTTCATAAATATAAGCACAGCCTAGATATCCCCTTCCGGGTCCACCTGCCCTTCAAGGGGAGCTTCCCAAACCACATACTCGTCATCTATTGATCTTCTTCTAAAGCATCTCCTGAAAAATGTATTGTCTTTTAGGGGGTGAGCACTAAGCTCTGTAGGAAAATCCTCCCAAACCTAAACAAGGTTTATAAAACATGTCAAACGGGTCGGTCTCATTTCACAAATATCATATATAACTTTTGAAAGAAAACGGTGACATTTATACAGATCTCAAGTTTAAGAAACAATCATTAGGTAAATAAGAAGTGCAACCAAGTATAGTTGACAACCAATTTTTAAAACATAATCCATTCCACCATACACCGTTTTCACAAGTTTTTGCAGAATCCCATACTTCCCAAAACTCTTGTGGAAACTGTATCTGGTCCAATGAACAATAACCCATATATAATTTATAATCTATTTCCACCATAAACTATTTTCAACAAGTTCTTGTGGCATCCCATACTACCCAAGACTCTTGTAGAAATCGTCTATGGTAGACTGAACGATGCACGACTGTATTCGTATCTCAGGTATGAAGCAAGACCCCACATGGTCACCATCGAAAATATCATGTCCCGCGCAAGTACATACTAATGCTACCCCGTGAGCAATAGTGGTTTAGTCTTACCAAAGCACTAACCCCACTATGAGTTAGGAAAGGTTCTTACCAAAGAAGACGTCTAACCACTCCATGATACCCGGTCAATAGTAATACATGTTCCTATTGTGCAACCACACAATAGATACAATACCAACCATTTTCTCAATTAACAAGCAAGTTCCACAATTTAGTTTCTTTGGTATGAGCATCCTTACAAGGAACCTCTCACCCATGTTCATCCAAATTATCCGATAACAAGTACAATACCAACCATTTCCTCCAATCGCAAGTAATACAACATTCCTCCAATTTCCACAAGTAATATTCCAATAGAGCAATCGAAGAAAAATACATGAGATCATCAAAAATATAATTTTATTGTTCCATACCAAACACTAAAGTTTTGAAATCAATAACAAGAGAATAATCAAGTTTTAAATATCAAGAATGAATGAATCACAAGGGTTAGAATCAATAACAAATAAATGTCAAATTTATATATCAAGACAAAGGAGAAAACAAGAGAACACATTTCCCTTGAAAACTAGGGTTTCGAAGGCATATAAGAAGATTTAGTGGTCACCCACCCACAACATTGCTTAGAACAAGTAATATTTAAGGTTGGGAATCGAGAACAAAGGAAAAATCAAGAGAAAATACGTTCCCCTTTGCAAACTAGGGTTTGGAAGCAAGAAAAGAGATTTAATGGTTATCCTACCATAACATTGTTCAAGACAAGGTAATAATTGCAAGAATAGCAAGGAAGGATGATTTCATAACAAATAGATATGATTTAGAGTCAAGGAAATACATAAATAATACCTTAACCTCAATGTAAGAGAATGGAAGAAAACCCCTACCTTGGTGTTCTTAAAGAACTTCAGCTTTGATCCAAATCCAATGTGAAAATATCCTTTGATATTGTGTTTTTCCCTTTCTTTCCTCTTTTCTAATGCTTCTTAGGATTAGAAGTCTTGAAATGAGGCTAAGGGAGGCGGCCTTAAGTATTTATAGTGGAAGAGATGATCCACATATCGCGAATCTGGAACCCAGACTTCGTAACTGACGTTCGAACGTCATTGGCGTTCAAACGTCCTTTGGTCCCAGTACTTTGGTTTTTCCATCAGAGGAAAAGTACTGGAATGCACTGTCGTTCGAACGGACTTTAACGTTCGAACGTAGGTCGTTCGAACGTTAATTAACGTTCGAACGGACTTCCTGTTTCTGCTGAAACTTCCAGTGCAATTTTGGCCTATTTAGAGGTAGATTTGGAAAATTTTCATGAAATACAATTTTGTAGCCCTAGATATCTAGTATCTACTATTAAAACTTTAGATCAATTGGAGATCATAATAAAAATTTATGACTTAAATACTAGATAGTGTTCAAACTCTTTTTTACCCAAATTCACCCTAATGTGTGTTTTAACTCCGAAATACTCTCTAACTTCTAATACACCCCATATTACCTCTCCCAATGTTTTTCGACCTT
>JAHQCQ010030343.1:0-10210 GCA_023539305.1 Ilex asprella
AAAGTGATTTCGCTGGAAATCAATTTCATTTTGGTTGAATTGGGCAGTCAGATGATGTATATTTTGCCTAAACCAGTCATGAAATTGAGAGAAATCAGAAAATCAATACGGAGCAGCAGTAACTAACCTCCTTGGAATTTTTCTCTTTTGTCTTCACTTTGGCCTCTTTCTTTTTATTCTCTTCTCGGCCACCGCCTCTCTCTTTCTTGTTGTTCTTGTCCTCTTCTTTCTCTGGCAATGGAGAGACCTTGTGGACCTTCTTATACTTATTCCGCTCGACCGTTGTTCGGCGGCTCACGGGATTTACTTTCCCGATTAACTTCGGTTTGTGCGTGTCTCCGACGCCACCTTGCATAGATTCAACACCTTTTTGTACACAAATCAGAAGTAGACCAACAAATCAATCTACTGAGTTACCAAATATTAGTAAAAGCCCAAAATAATTTGATATAAATCACATATTATCCTTCTCACCAGAGCTTTTTTCTGTCTTCTCATCATCTAGGCCACCTTCGCCACCAGTTTTTCTCTCTCCGCCATCCTTTTCCTCGTGATCATCTCCGCTTTTCTCTTTCTTCTCATCTTCCTTCTGAGTTGAAAGTGGAACAATCTCAACTTCTTTATTCAGCTGTTGCTTCAGTGACTCAGCCAGAGCCTTCATGTCCATTGACCACCCTTTGACTGTCACCAGACCATTTTCACCGTCGATGGCCATCTGATAATATCCTATAGCAGTAAACGCCGTTAATACTCCGTTACGGTCTGGTACATATACAAAAAAAAAAGAAGAAGAGTATTTGTAATGGAAAAAGACTTAAATAAAGAGAGAGGTTTTAAAATGTTACCAATTGTCTTGGTGACCACTTTCCGAATCTCCTTGGTATGTCCATCGCACCAGCAATACGAATGCACCTTCAGCATCGCCGTTGTGATCGCCGGAGACTTTACAGACCAAACAATTTGATAAACTTGATGAAAATAAAAAATGGCGAAAACGAGTTGTTAATAGTTTCGAAGGAAATTAATTCGATTTTACTTTAAGGGCGCAACCACATGGAGGATTTCTGTATCGTGAATGGCAAGTAAATTAACTTAGCCATGAAAAATCAAGAAATTTGAATGAAATTACGATAAGGTCCAGAGGAAGAAGAAAAGAAAATCGGGAACAGGCGCGCTATATGGAGTTGCAGTAGCGAATTGTAATTACCTCCTTGGATTTCATTTTCTTCTCGCTATCGTTCTTAGGTGGAACAATCTCAACGTCTTTATTCAGCTGCTGCTTCAGTGACTCAGCCAGAACCTTCAATACAAAACAATTCAATATATAGGATTATCACACATAATTAATCTGAAAAAGAAAACCGGGAACAGGCGCGCTATATGGAGTAGCAGTAGCTAATTGTAATTACCTCCTTGGATTTCATTTTCTTCTCTTCTAGCTTTTCCTTTGGCTTCTCCATGGCGCCTTTCTTCGTTTTCTTTTCTCCGCTACTGCCATTCTCCTTCTTCTTGTCTTTGTCTTTGTCTTCGTTTTTCTTTGGCAATGGATAGACCTGTTCCGACTTGGCAACCGGTTCTCGGAGTTTCGATAGATGGACTTTTCCGATTGTCGTCACTGTGTTTGTGTCGCCGTCGACGAATTCCACAGAATCGACACCTTTGCCCATACAAATCCGAAACATATCAACAAGTCATTTACTGAGTCGCAACATATCAGTATTAAACTCAAGCTAAGCCTTATAGATCACAAAATCAGGTAACGTATTGGAAGATGGTAAGAAACAGCGGAAATCAGAAAGAAAAATGGTGTTGACCAGACCAGCGCTTGATCTAGAAAAACAGAGAGAAAAATGGTGGAAAATTATAAACCAACGCAGAAAAACTGAGAACAGCCACGAATGTAAAATCAAAGACAACAACTGAGAAGATAATGTGGAAATAGAAAGATAAATCTTCGAAAATCATGAAAGAAAAATTCGTTAAATGTAATGATTTGTCGTACGTGGAAAACCACGGATGGCCTTTTTGATTTCTGTCCGAGTCTCCGTGATACTCTGTTTGACTTCATTCTTTCCTTCACCGCCTTTGTTATTGTTCATGCTCTTCGGCTGCAACCAAACACAAAAACAACAAAGTCAGAGAGAGAGAGAGAGAGAGAGAGAAAGGGGGAGGGGTAGGTTTTACTGACCTCCTCCATTGTCAGTCTCTGAGTTGGGAGAAAGTATTGGAACAAGAGAGAGAGAGATCTGAAGAGATACATATAGGGGCCGGAAGGGTTAGCGTGGGAATTTTCGAGTTATGACGTTAAATGATACTTTCCACTCCCACTGGGAAACTTCGGGGGACATTCCTTTCCTTGTTAGCTTTTCTCTCTCTGATGGAATAGTCACGTAAGAAAGGAAAACAATGGAAAATTTCCCTTTGTTTTTCGCAGAACTTGACAGTTAGTAGTCTCCTCATTGAATAAGAAATTGACTTCTGTCGGTGAACACACACTCTCTCTCATCATTTATTCAAACAGTAGTGTTACACTGACTAAATTTTAGAATTAAATTAAGAGTTTAAAGACATGACAGTTGATTTAAACTTTTTTATTTGGTGTTATATCATTTGAACCCCAATAAAAACTCCAAATAAGATATTATCATATCATTTAAATTTTTAATTTAATCATAAAATTTGATCAATATAACATTATTGTTATTCAAATTCATTCACAAATAATGCCGTGGTGACCAAAACTTAGACCAATGGTCCGTTTGGTAGGAGGGATGGAATGTTGGATGGATGGAAAAATAGGAGGGATAGATTTTTCATCCTTGAAGGAAGGAAAGAGGTTGTTCATATTTTGTGTTTGGTAAGAAGGATGGAAAAGTAGAAAGAATAAATTTTTTATTATTTTATTTGGTATGAAAAAAATGATAAAATATTATTACTTGTGAAATATCAAAAATACCCTTAATAGAATATAAATAATTTTTTGAGAGATGAGTGTTTTTAGAGTAAATGGTAATTAACCAACTGTGGGACTCATTTTGACCAACTTGCCTGCCACTTTCCACCCAAAAATGGAGTGATAAAAAATTGTGGGCTGAATGAATTTATTTTTCCTCCATCTTTCCTTTCTAACTAAACAAAAAAAAATTATATTTTCTATCTTACTTTTCATTCACTATTTTCCTTTCATCCTACTTTCACTCATACCAAACAAGCCACAAATGATGTGGAAACTCCAGCTGTTAAATGGGTCCACGAGTTTTTATGAAACCAATCATTTCAAATAAAGCAACACCGTCCAAGTGCTTCCCTCCAAATGCAACCCAACCGTCAGTAGTTTTAACACGTTTTCGCTTTCTTGGTTGTACTTCAAAATTACCAACACATTCGTTTTTATTTTCATCAAACCATTTTTTCCCGGTAAATCTCAATCGACATGAACAAATTTGGTATTTGACATTGACGGGAAAAAATAGTTTGATTCAAGTAAAAACAAATTTTGGTGTCGTGCACTACAGCCAAGGAAGTGAAAAGATGTTAAAGCAACTTGTTAGACTAATGCTATTTGTAGTAAATTTGGTATTTCACGTACCGAGGGCTTGATTGAATTTAGAAGTGTGTATATAAATGTTAGCGACTGAGAATTGGTGAAGACATAATTGGATTTGAATTAATTACTTCTTTTTTTTTTTTTGCATGCAAAAACAATAACATGATCGATAACCATCTATTATAAGTACCTTAATAATGAAATTTACTTTATTTTTTGGTCAATTAAGATTTATGAATTTGTTTAATATATCTTATACCATCTATTCTATAGCAGTATACATATGATTGGTCGCATTAATATTATTTATTTATATTCATATCATAATATATCTCGAGTAAATGTAAAGAATGATTATCAAATTCTCAATCTATACCCTAAGATTAAAATTTAGTCCAAAACTAAATATTCTTTGCCTCTTTCAATAATTGATTTATCCTTTCTATTTGTCACCATTCATACCAAAATGATCATTAATATTGAATTCGGATCGGGCAAACTCGACCGTTAACGGACCTATCATCTGTACGTCTAGCTCGTCTGCGGGGCGTTTGTGAACTAGCAGCAGGGGTGTTGTTGGATTGTGTCAATCAATATTGTGGGTCCCCAACTGAGCAGCTTGGTCGTTGTTCCGTGTTTGAGAAATCTCTCTCTCTTTCCACGTCAATTTATTAATCTTAATTTAATTCATTTAATTAATTATATCGTGTCAAATTAACTAATTTATTTTTGTTTAATGTTTGTGTTAAAGTTGTGTTGGCTTACATAAATTTTAAATAAAAAATTTAATATTAATGTTTTATTTTCACTTAAGAGAATCCATACTCATATTTTTTCTACAAACAAAAAATTAACTGAATAAACATAATAATAATAAGAAGAATTTTTTTTTATATACAATAATTATATCAGTGCTTAATACTAGTTAAACATGTTAATTTCATATTTTACGTGTTATCATCCAAATGAAAAAAATAGAAAAAGTGTTCATATTAAATAAACGGGTGGATCGTGTTAATTTTGAATTTAACGGGTTAAACCCAAACATGACTCATTTATATTTCGTGTTTGCATGTCGAATCATTTTTTAGTTCGTATCAAATTATAATCAAGTTCATATCATAAAATTTTTGTTGAGTTTGAATCGTGTTATCACGTTGAGTCAAAATTTGTGACTCCATCAATGGAATGTCACTTAAAGGAACAAAAAGATTATTGATCAATCATTGAATGACACCTGTCAATATGGAAGTCAAAATTTGCTAAGAACATCACAGTAAAAACTTGCAACAGTTATTAACCACATTGTCCACACCTTCTCACTCACTTTTCGATGGGCTTTTCCGCCAATTTTTTCTTTCTCCTCTATTTTTTAGAAAAGTGTGAGAGAATGGTTCTTAAGCTTCCCAAATAAAATTATTGTTTGTAAGAGTATTGATAAATTATATAAATTTGGGTTACATAATATTTTTCTTGATAGATTACTATCTTCTCAAGTACCTGTTTTTAATTCTCTTCTTAGTGGATCATTTATCATGCATTTAAGTGAGATTTATCGTATATAAGTGGTCATTTACTTATTAATGAGAGGGAGGGGAAGAGTACTTGAACCCTTGACCTAAATAATTGAACCTATTAACCATTAACCATTCAATATTTCAATGGTCTTGGCTAAAGACCCAAATGCAAACCTTTAAGTGATTAAAAGCTTCTTATTATTGAGCAGTGCTTCTGTGTAGGGTAGTAATGGAACGAAGTGGGGGGGGGGTGTAATCTCTATTCCCGTACCCGTTAAAATAAATTTTATTCATTCTCGGTTCATCTCTCATTAACGGATATAATTTTTATCCCCATCTGCTTCTGCGGATAAATTTGTAATTTGCGTCAATGTCTCGCCTTCACCTCCACCCCCGTCTAGGTCAACATAATTCAAAATTATAAATAAATATAACATTCTAAATAATCCAACATAATTATAGAATATCATAACATAATTAAAAATTTGTCATTTACAACATAATATAATTAAAAGTTTGTCTCTCTTATAAATCCAACACAATATTATGTAACACAATGTAATATAACATAAAATAATCCAACATAATTTTTTTAAAAAAAAAAACACAAAGATCTACACTATGAAAAAAAATCAAAAAATAAAATAATTTTTAAAAAGAAAAAATCATTCAATAGTATGTAGATTTGGATTTACAACAACATGTATGTATATATATATATATATATATACACTAACACTTACCGGGGCGGGGGTAAGTGTCAGTTTATCCCTGTCTTTATCTCTGTACGGGTTTATACGGATATTCTCATATACGTTCACCGTTCAATATGTATAGTTCATCCCGAGTTCAAACAGAACAGGTTTGGACGAATACTCATTTTTACTCGGTCTAGTGTCATCCCTAGTTTAGTGTTTTTCAAAAGTTTTATTTGTTTGGGCTGGACATGATTAGGCCGAAGATATGTTACCTGGTTCGGTTCACGTTGACGCCCTTGACTTTAGTCTCCATTATTTAGCCAGTACCCAACCCTAAGAAATAAGTATAGTGAAAATTGGAATTGAGTCCTCTTGGATGAACTTATAATGACTTGAGTCTGTTAAAAAAATTTATTTAGTGATAAATTCATTTTTTATCTTACTGATAAATACTTAAGTACATTATTTTTTTAAATTCCAAAATTATTCTTAGGAGTGTTATTATGTTCAATTATAAAAACCTCAAAGACCTTGAAAGTAGTTTTAAATTAATTTCTTAAATTAGAAATTATTATCCCTGAATTTACTCATATATTAAAATTAAAATTAAAATTTATACTCTCTCTCTCTCTCTCTCGTTAGCAGAAAATATCACTCTAATACAACAAAATTTTATCTTTAGATATCATTTCTTCCTTTATAACATCAAGATCAGTAGGGTTTGAAATATCATTAATAACTATCATATTTTTTACTGCGTTCTGGTCATCATGAACTTCTATATCATTGGTTTTAAAAAAAAAATTGAAAAACTTGCTTAATATGTTATTAGTTTGATCCCCAATTTTGTTTTTTTTTTGTTGATAAATAATTCCCAAAATATTTCAATGTTTCATATTATTACGTTTTTTGTTGGTCATGCTACTATTTTTTATTGAGCATGCCATTACCTTTTCAGTGCTATTTTTTTGGATGTTGAAAAATTGGAGACTTTTTTTACTGGTTATGATTTTGAAAGTTACTATTTTTATTTTTAATTTTGTTCAATATTTTATATTGCTATTTTTATTTTTTGTTGAGCACATTACTATTTTTATTGAACATATTACTATTTTTATTGAATATGTTATTATTGTTATTTTTTAAAAAATATTAATATTAAATGTTAATATGTTTTTATAATTAAATGTTAGTATTTTTGTGCTTAAATAATATTATTTTTTTGTTTAAATGATAATTTTTTTTTGTATTTGAATGTTACCATTTTTTATTTTTAATATCTATAATATAAAATAGGGCGACTTCAACAAGCCGATCCTACGGTCTGAAATTCATTCATCCAACGGTCAAGAAATTATCAATTTTTTTCTAAATATTTTTCCTTCTAAAAAGTCAACAATTACGGCTGAACTTGTAACACATTCAATGATCTCAAATTCATTCATTCAACTGTCAAGAAATTATAATTTTTTTTCTTAATATTTTCCCCTCCAAAAAAGTCAACAATTATGACTGATCTTGAAATACATCATACGGTTTCAAATTCATTCATCCAACAGTCAAGAAATTATAATTTTTTTCCTCCCAACAGATTAACAATTACTTCTGATCTTGGAATACATGATTTTCTCTGACATAATAATTAAATTGGTTGAATTTGTCATTAACATCATTTGTGTAGTCTAACATTTTGAATTTGTATAAGACACAATGAGATTAAAAAAAGCTCATCAATTTAAGATAAAAAAAAAAAAACAAAGGCGCTGCTTAACACATTTATATTGAATATAATTAATTTTAGTTTTATTTATTTAATTAGTTATCTCAAACTAACATGTCTTACACATATCTTGAATCAAAAGTTCAAGACTAATTTTTTTTATCGCTTAAGAAAACTCAACGTTAATATATTTTTATAAATTCATAATTTTGTAATAGTTTGTACTAATTAAAAAATAATAATATTTTATAAATGATATTTACAGATAATTTTTTGATATAAAATATTTTGACGATATGCTCTTTGATAAATTAAGTTTTTAGTTTTTATTAAATTTAACTCGATTTTGATTACATGTATATAAATTAATATGTTTTTAAATCAGTTTATAATATAAAACAAGACGGCTTTAACAAACCAATTCTACAGTTTCAAATTCATTCATTCAACGGTCAAGAAATTATAATTTTTTTCCTTCCAATAGGTCAACGATTACGACTAATCTTGAAACACAAATTTTTTTTTGACATAATAATTAAATTTGTCAAATTTGTCATTAATATCATCTGTGTAGTGTAACATTTTGAATTTATATAAGACACAATGATAGCATTTTGATTAAAAAAAGTTCATCACTTTAAGATTAAAAAAAAACAAGAGGTTTTTATCTAAAATACTTAAAAACAAACTCCAACACTATCAATCTAATGGTCATAATACATTAAATCCCTAAATTATGTCTCAATAGTATTGGTGAAAAAAAAATTAATTGAGTCAAACAAGTTGGGTACTAGAACAAAAAAACAAAATCAAAAAGTCCATACCAAATCTCTTAAAATTAGGAAACTAAAATTGATTTGTTAGAATATTAGTATGATTTGTTAAAATCTCATTTGGTTAAAAAATGAGTAAATATATAACAAAAAATGAGTAAAATGTGGAATTTGTAAGAAGATTAAAAATTATAGAATATTACTTTTATTTGTGTCAAATAAATTATATAATTGATTCTTAATGTATAGATGTTATCATATTAATTTTTTTCAAACAAATCCCTTTTTATATTTAATAAATTTTTAAATATCAAATTCAATATAAAAAAATATAAATATGTCACATTATTTTTATCTATTATACTTAAAGCGTGTCTACCCTATATCATATTTTGGCTTCGCAACTGTTATCAAAGATCTTTACTTTTCACTTCTCCAAATTAATCGGTTGATTTATGTTGTACTGTGCCTTCAGGCACGGGTTATCCCCTAGCTATTTTATATATAAGAGAGATATATAGTCCTAACCTATATATGAATATAGATAGATATGAGAGAATTTTTTTTAAAAAAAATTAGTCAAACTTCCAAAATTTAAGAATTTTTAATTTTGAATTTTACTTCATTTTCAAAGGGAATAGATGGTCTGGTAAAATTGATAAAAAATAGACTTTATAAAAAATAAATTTTCTTGACGGACTTAAATCTAAATCTATATAATAAAGTAGAACGAATTTGAATCTAATAGACAAAAAGTGGCTCAGATCGTTTTGTGACAAAAAACGACATTATCTAATGGACGACGTTATTCTAACCCAAGAGACAAAGAGCGGTTGAGATCGTTTCGTGACAAAAAAAGACATCATCCAACGGACAACATTATCCTAAACTGTCTCGAGCTATTGACGTCTCAGATCGTTTAGATTCGACGTACCACTTTAACTCTTAAAATATTTTTGCTGTTAAAAATATTTAATTTCCAAAATTAACATCTCTAAATTAAAATCTCTCAAATCCTAATTAGTCAAGTAATGCAGATGGTCCCAAGTCTTTCAAATCATAGTGATCTTCTTTCCATAAGAAAACGATTTATGTGATTTCTCTCAAATCTGCAATTACCTCTTTCCCTGATTTTATTTCCTATGTTAAGGGATTACTTTCTATACTAAGACATTGATTGTCTCTCACACTCTCATCTTTTATGATTCTCTTTCCAAATCTATCCTAATGCAGCTGCTCTCCATCTTTACTGTTCATATCACACACACATCTTTACTGTACATATGTATAGTATAAATATCGAATACATACTATATTTACATGTTATATCTAGAGAAAGTTTCATCCAAACACCATGTAGTTGAGTCTAAATTCAATGACAACCCCTATAACTTTTGTCTCTATTGCTAGATAAAATAATGATTTAACTAAATATTTTTGTGAAAATACTAAAATTACCATTTATTATGTAAATAGACTAAAATGTCATTAATTCTTTCCCCATTATATATGCGCTAAACAGCCAACAAACGTAATTTTCATCATTATATTATCTCAATGAATTTTTTATTTTAAAATATTGTATTATAACTTTGTTATAATATTAGTCATTATATTATCACTCATTTGGTTACATAATCAAGTTTTTATAATTTTTATATTTTTTATCATAATAATTTTTATAGTTAAAAATAAATTTTCTACAATAAAAATTACAATTGATAAACTCAATGTCAAAATCGCATCCATTTCTAATTCCTCTGCTATCATATGTCCTCCATAACATTGCCCTATCGCTCCTCACACATCATACTTCATATATAAAATTTAAAATTATTTGATAAAATTTAATATTAATTGAATAAAATTTTGATAAATTTAAATATTAATTTAGTTTTAATTTGATATAATTAAATATTAATTTAGAATTAATTTGATTGAATTTAATGTTAATT
>JAHQCQ010030344.1:0-10208 GCA_023539305.1 Ilex asprella
CCGCAAAAGAGCACCATCGACCCAAAAAATCAACTCGTTTGGCCTGCTAAAATAAGCTTTGTTGTATAGGGGCCGGGCCCCCAAAGCCCCAACGATGAATAGACGGTTAACAAAAGATGAGAACAAACTCGTTTCTTTTGCCTGTACATTGGTCTTTCTTGTTCCTTTTTAACTCGCAGCTTTGGCGACAGACAAGAATAGACCATCAGGCGTAGTCAACAGTTTTATACCGTTTTTTGTAACAAGTTATGCAAAATAGGAAGAAATAAAAATAAGTAATTTTTAACTCCGAGATATTAAAACCGTTTAAAATTAACACGAAACGAATGGTTTATAGTACGTTTGTTCTTGCAATGGACTTTAAAATGACACGATTCATAAAATGAATAATAAGTGAGTCCATTCGAATTTGGAATATGTAAAATTTTATTTTATCATGGACACGTGTGTAATGAAAATCTAATATTTTCTAAAAAAAAATACATGTCATTCAAATCATATTATCAATAATAAATTGATTGATTTTCTTTTTTTTTTTTGATTGAATTTGTATGGGGTTATCTTATTGTTAAGTTGGCGAGTGAGTGACAACACAGTAGTGTAGCAAGTGGATAAGAGATATGAAGAGTCAGTGAGTTTGGGAGGCCCAAGAGAATTGTTTCAGAGGAGAGACATGCTTTTATAGTTGGAGTACCGGACAATGTAACATCTATCCTTTCAAGACGTTAACTACACAAGGACTAGACCTTAGACTCTATACAACACCCTCTTCTCTCTCTCTCTCTCCAGACTTATTTTTCGAATTATCAAAATGTGATATTTTTAAATTTATTTATTAAATTATAATAATTTTAAAAAATAAAATTGTTGACTCTGTTTTTTGTTAAAAAAAAAGTCAACAATTCGTATTTAAGAATGAATTCATTAGATTTAGAGCAATGCTATATATCCCAAATTTGTATCTCAAATTTGCATCCTAAATTAATGGGAACCATTGGATGAGTGGGTCCTATCAATTTTTTTCTCTGGGACCCACTCATTCAATGATTCCCATTAATTTGGGATACAAATTTGAGATATGTAGCATTACTCTTAGATTTAATACCCACGTTTTGTATCTAACTGAAATAATGATTGGTCTTTTTCAACCAACCATAAAAATCAGAATTTTTGACTCTGTTTAATAAAAATTGAGTCAACGGCCTAACTTATTTAAAAATAATTTATAATTTAATAAATAAATTTAAAAATACTTTATTTTAATAATTTTGTTTCAAGATTACATCATTCCCTCTCCCCAAGTCCCCAACACACCATTCTTGCACTGAACGAGCTCTCTGGTCTAGTCTCAATCTAGCCAAAGGGCATGCCCTGTGTTTTAACGACCATTTAAAAAGAGAGAATGACCATGGTACATAAAAATTATAATTTTTTATAATTTAAGTTATAATCAATTATTAAATAATGCGACCTAACAATATAATTTTTCAAAAAATTCATTTTTTAAATATCAAGTTATGACTGCTTGAAGTTATTCATGATTATATCTCGATCATGTATATAACTTATAATTTTTAAGGTTATGTAGGATTTTTTAAGTACATTTCCTTGAAAGAAAATCAAACATCGCATTTTTTTATCCATATGCTAGTTTGGATCAATCTAAGTTGATCTTTTCCAAACACACACCTGAATTTTTTTTTTTTTACCTATAATAAAGAAGTATAATGTTGTAGACACCACTTTTGTGTATCACCTGACGCGACACAATCAAAATTATCGGATATTTGATAAACTCCATTGATTTTGTTAATACAACGATATGTATTCCCTACTACACTCAGAGAGTGTGTAGAGTGTGTGGCCATGGAGGCACTGGTTAGGGAAGAAGGAACTTAGTAGTATTATGCTCCGTTTAATAGAAAAGATGGAAAGTAAGAGAAATGAAAAATATAAAAGATATATTTTCTATCATTCAAAGAAAAAAAATAGAATTGATACACTTTTTTTTTTGTGTTTGATATGATAGATGAAAAATAAAAATGATTAATTTTTTTTTTGTGTTTGCTAAGATTAAAGTTGATAATCGAGTCATTTTATGTCAGGTTCATGTCGAGTTCATGCATGTCGAACATTAATAAAATCTAACTCAATCCATTTAATTAATTGTGTCGTATCGAGTTGACCTGTTTATTTTCATGTCGTATTCGTGTTAATCCACATAAACTTTGAATAAAAATTTTAACGTTAATATTTTATTTTCACTTAATTAAATTCATGCTTATACTTTTTCTACAAATTAAAAATTAATTTAAATATATATATTAATAATAATAATAATAAGTAAAAATATTTTTTTATTTAATAATTATGTCAGTACTTAATAAATAGTTACAAATAATTAATATTTTATGTCTATAATATTAGTTAAACATGTTAATTTCATATTACTACTATACAAACGAAAAAAATAGAGGAAGTGTTTATTATTAAATAAACGGGTTGATGTATAGTATTAATTTTAGATTTGACAGATTGAACTAAATATGAGCCGTTTATATTTCGTATTGGCATATCAAGTTATTTTTAAGTTCGTGTCGAGTTAAAATCAAGTTTGTGTCATAAAATTCGTGTCGTGTTCGAGTTGAGTCACCGTGTTGAGTTGAAAATTTTCACTCTCAACTATAATGGAAATATATTTTTTTATTTTTTTTAGTTTTAATTTTTTCTTAAAAAATATATAAATACATATTTAATTTTTGTATTTATATATGAAATTAATCTATACATAATATATATGTATATATCAAATCATAGATAGACAAATAAGATACATTTCAACACAAATAATTAACTTTTCATCCACTTTCCTTCTGATTTTAGAGGGATTGATTTTTGTGAGTTGGGTGAAATTTTTTTTTTTTTTAACAAGCAAAGGAACCTAACAGTTAGACCAACTCAACTCTTTAAAAAGAGAAGAGGTGGTTGACACTATATACACACACCCCCCCCCAAGACTTCCCCGATGTGGGAAGTCCCAGCCGCCTTAGCCAACGTGGGCGACTTTGTGGCGAGCCTCAGGAGAAAGCCAGACCCACACAAAGAAGCGTTAGGGCACACACACGCACACAACTGTCATTTTCTTTTGACAAGCAAAGGAACCTAACAGTTAGAACAACTCAACTCCTTAAAAGGAGAAGAGGTGGTTGACACTATATATACGCACCCCCCAAGATTTTCCCGATGTGGGAAGTCCCTGGACGAAAAACTTATTCATTCACTTTTTCATCATTCCTGTTTTTTTTCTTACAAAAAATGATGTTTTATTTATCCCTCAACTTTTTATTTTTCAATTTTAATTTTTCTTGGTTAAATAAAAAAAGAAAATAAATATTTCAAAAGCAATGTTATTGAGACCTAATTTACTGACCTAATTCACTATGACCTTTGGATTGGTTGTGGGGACTATCAAACATTAGAACTTGGTGTTAATCCAATAGTTCTACTGCAGTCACGTTATTATGTTAGCAAATTAGGTCAATGTTTTAGGTCCAAATACTATTACTCATATTTCAATCATGCTAAATTACTGTAGATAAACCAAAATAAATAAATAAATAAATAAAAAGAGTTATTTTTTTAATATAAGTGTTCAATTTTTTCCAAAAAAATCAACAAAATTACCATCCCTGGACGTCATAAGCCTCTTATTTAAGTGAATCTGTTTGTAGCTGACTTTTCTAAGTGAAAAGTTGTGATTTGGAAAACAATATAAAAAAATTAGAGGTAAAAAAAATCCCAAAACTGTTTAAAGTGATTTGCTAATTTTGTGTCAAAATAAAAAAATAATTATATCTATGTGTAATTATGCATAATAACTTCCAAAATATGAATTTTAAATGTTTTTACGTTGCTAATAATATTTTATAAATATAATAAATTAAAGTTATATAAGATCCGTGACAAAACTCTCAACCTAAATCAGTTTTTTCTGGGTCCAAAAACTGTTTCATACGATGTTAAAAAAGCTAAGGTCTAAAACGAACTTGACTGATTTTACTCAAAATCCTATAAAATCAATCTATTTAAACTAGCTTCAAACAAACCCATTATACAAAACTTTATAGTGATTTTGAGGCTGAATGGTCCTTGTGTTGCCTTGTTGGTCTAATTTTGCTTAATATTGTGATGCAAAATATTAAATTTTCAGTCGCATTCTAACACTACATTTTTTTAACAATGTTGCTTGGATTGATTTATTAATCAAATTTACTGACTTAATCATTTAAAATTATTGAATGGATAGTGGGTCTAAATATTTATTAAAAATTAAAAATTAAATAAATAAATTAAATTTAAATAGTATTATTGATATTTTGTTTTGGCCTAAAATCAAATAGAATAATAATCAAGCAACGATTTATCTGGCTTGGAAAATTCCATTTGGTCCCCACCTTCTACTGCAAGCGTAGCACGTGTGTTATTCTGGATTTATAAACACACTCAAGCTATCTTAAAGTCTGCAAATTAGAAGTGTACTCTTAGGGCATGTTTGGCAAATCTCGGATGGATTGGATTGGATTGGGTTTAAAGTCCTAACCAGTCCAATAAAATCTCAATAACCGGGATTAATAGTGGGATAAAAATAATTTTTCTTAATCCTATCCCATAGTTGGTTAGAGATTTATCATGTAGTGGGCCCATGGATAAAGTATTACTTTTTTTACAATATCTCATAATTTTGATAATAATTTACAATTTTACCCATGAATCCTATCTTATCTTATGTCATGTTTGGCTTGGAAATTGTTGATTGTCATTTTACTATTTAAGTGAAATGTAAGAAAACCTATATATTGAACACTTCAAACTTTTACACTTTCCAAATTGAAAACATTTTTAGAATGCGTTAACAAAATTATTTGATCCACCAAAAATATAAAAAAGTTAAAATAAATTATGAATATATGAGAAATTAATGCACAAGGCAAATGAACATGAACATTAAACTTTAATGAACTGTTGCCTTATAACTAAAAGCACACAGAATTAAGGCATTCTACATCATGCACCTTATAGTCAACGTCCATTTAAACAGTTGCCTTAACCTATACAAACAAAATAAAGGCAACATATTTGAAATGGTAAGTTCAAGATATATGCACACATATTTATTACATCATACACAACTACAAGCGAAGTCGCGTAATTAGCAAAATGGCTTGTGGCATTTACCAACTCTAATACACACACAACTACATATTGGTTATATATTAACTGCGAACCTTGGACATAACGATTGCGGCCCAGTCAATCATCGATGACTATAACATCAGGAGGCATTGGAGAATTAACTGACGGGGACGACCCAACACTGTCCAATTCTTGATTGCTTGACGTAGCTTCATCTTTTTTGAAAATAACTTCAAAATATTGATAGTTTTGACATGGTGTAAGGCAATACAGCGTCGCGAAGTCATCTTCCTACATGTGTAAATTTGAAGTAAGTGTTAATTTGATGTGTAATAAACATGCGCATAGTTAAAACAAGTACGTACAAAAGTCGGTAAAGACACGTATAACTTACTTCCAAGAATTTATTTGCCTGAACTATGGCTGGGTTGTGCACCACACATTTTGTTATAGGGTTCCATTCAAATAAACCATTGTCAACCATCTTGGAAAACAATATAAAAAAATTAGAGTTAAAAAAAATCTCAAAACTATTTAGAGTATTTTTGAAAAAGTCCGTTTAAAGTGATTTGCTAATTTTGTGTCAAAATAAAAAAAATAATTATATCTATGTGTAATTATGCATAATAGCTTCCAAAATATGAATTTTAAATATTTTTACATTGCTAATAATATTTTATAAATATAATAAACTAAAGTTATATAAGATCAGTGACAAAACTCTCAACCTAAAACAAAT
The DNA here is from genome assembly GCA_023539305.1 of Ilex asprella. NCBI lineage: Eukaryota > Viridiplantae > Streptophyta > Magnoliopsida > Aquifoliales > Aquifoliaceae > Ilex > Ilex asprella. The sequence goes on from JAHQCQ010030344.1 coordinate 5,933, forward strand.
TTTTTTGGGTCCAAAAACTGTTTCATACGGTGATAAAAAAGCCAAGGTCTAAAACGAACTTGACTGATGTTACTTAAAATTCTATAAAATCAATCTATTTAAACTAGCTTCAAACAAACCCATTATACAAAACTTTATAGTGATTTTGAGGCTGAATGGTCCTTGTGTTGCCTTGTTGGTCTAATTTTGCTTAATATTGTGATGCAAAATATTAAATTTTCAGTCACATTCTAACGCTATATTTTTTTAACAGTGTTGCTTGGATTGATTTATTAATCAAATTTAATGACATAATCATTTAAAATTATTGAATGGATAGTGGGTCTAAATATTTATTAAAAATTATAAATTAAATAAATAAATAAAATTTAAATAGTATTATTGATATTTTGTTTTGGCCTAAAATCAAATAGACTAATAATCAAGCAATGATTTATCTGCCTTGGAAAATTCCATTTGATCCCCGCCTTCTACTGCAAGCGTAGCACGTGTGTTATTCTGGATTTATAAACACCCTCAAGCTATCTTAAAGTCTGCAAATTAGAAGTGTACTCTGGGTAATTGAAATGTGTTATAGAGGCATCATTACATTTTACTGCTTTTATGGCACCATGCATCATGAACCCATGCTTCTATTCTATGCATTTGCTATGGCAAGTGAACCCCCGAAAAGTTGAAGTGCTGGATATGCTATTATTGGCCAAGCCACCTTTTTTTTTGTGGGGAGTGGGGGGGTTCTGGATGAACAATTCATACATATGTTTGTTTTAGGAATGTAAATTAAATTAGAGCAATGTTACATATCTTAAATTTGTATCCAAAAAATGCATCCCAAATCAATGGGAACCGTTGGATGAGTGGGTCCTACCAACTTTTTTCATTGGGACCCACTCATCCAACGGTTCTCATTAATTTGGGATGCACTTTTGGGATACAAATTTGAGATATGTAGCATTACTCATTAAATTAATGGATATAAATATATTTAATCAATTAAATCTGATTTGGCTCCACCGATACCCACCCTCTTTGGGTTTGCCGAAGCCAATGTTCACGGGTTTAAGTATCCCGGCCAAATACAAGACGAGACCGCAGTTCACGACTTTAAAATTGCATTCAAACATGAGTTTTGTTGATCTATTAGACTATTTTTCCTAAGTTCATTGTATAAAATCCTTTTTTACACATCTATCAAGCATATCACTAGGGTTTTAGATCTAGGGATTTGTACTTTGCCCCTCCTCCTTTATATTTTTTCAAATTCATCCTTTAACCTTTATAGATTTATATAGATTTTAAACATAGATTTATTCTGTAAAGCGCATATATAAATATGAGATATAGATACAACGATATAATAAAATCTTAAAAAATAGAATTATTGGTACGGCCAACATTCGACTATAATAAAATTTATTTAATATTTTTACTATTTTTATTCAGCCTAATACTTATATATTTTGTAATTCTTTAGCACAAAATCTGAAAAATTAATAATTCTTTTTAGTTTTAAGAAAATATATATCATATTAATATGATATATTCAAAAAAATGAAGTGATTAATTAAAAAAATCTAAATTAATATTTATTTAGTCGATTTATTTAAAAGTAATTTTTACTAAGATTATAATGTAATAGATTTTGATGGGTCAAGCTCAAGAGCCCAACTCATGTTATAAAACTCGATTCGAGTTTATAGTCTAACTCCAGAGTTCCAGCAAATCTAGCCTAACGTGGTCAATCCGGTCAAACTCATCAGGTTCAAAGAACTACTACATCAGTAGGGAGCATGCAAGGTTATCAAAGAGCCGTCATTCAAGAGCCTCCTCCTCCCCACCCTGGAGTAAGGGTCATTCAAGAGCCTCCTTCTTCCCACCCTGGAGTAACGGTCATCCCAAGAGCCTATCCTTCGTCGCCTCGAGAGAGTCAACTTTCCCTCATCCTTTGACTAAATCCTTTGGAGAGCATCATAACTTCCTTGCCCGTAGAGGAGAAGAGAGGAGAGGTCGACAAGCTATATAATTACTATTAAAGTCGCCTTAATCTGTTGTGACTATTAAACGGCCCCAACCAATTAAGATTGTTTGATTAACTATTTAATTAATATTCAGTATGAAATGATTATAAGATATAAACACCGTCAACACTTGGGAGTCAACACACTCAACCAGACAAATCTCTCATCTCTCTCCCATAGCTTATAAACACTACAATCCCTACACACCTGAGTTAATAAAATATCCAGTGACCATAACCATTCAAAGTGGACGTATGCCATATTAATCGAACCACTATAAACTTTGTCTTCTCTCTCTTTTTACTTATTTTACTGTATTTTATATTATTTACTTGACAGTTGTGTACAAACCAATTTGTGCATCATTAGATTTTTTTTATACTCTTTTGAAGAATAATTGTTGATAAATATTTAAAAAACACTCATATTTTTTTTTTGAGGGGGAGGAGGGACTTGAACCATTGATATCAAGAAAATAAAAAGTACTATTAAACCAAAGGCCCGTTAGTATATTATATGATATGTGCCTTCAAAATAGTATAATTTTTTGTTAATGTATTGTATGACATATTAATTCGAAAGAAGATGTTAAAGTTCAACTCAAAAATTATATATGTTGATCGAACACAAAAATATCTATGAAGTATCATAATATTTAATTATTATTTGATACATAGAAGGTATATTTGATACGCATCTTCTAATATTTGACGAGTATCATATTTGAAATAATATTCAATACGGGTATGTTGACCTTAATGAAGTATTCATATTTTATAGATTTTATTTCAAAATATAATAATATATTATATAATTTATAATTTACATAAAATTATTATTTAATAAAAGTCAAAAGTCAAAAGTCAAATTTCGAGTGTGATTTTTTTCCTCTAACTTGGACGAGGGTGAAGGTGGATTGATATCGGAGGACAAATTTCGAGTTCTTGCACACTTTCACGTGATGGCTCAAGGACCCCAGCTTCAACACGTCACCCAATTGGGTATCAATAAACATATTTTGTTTATTTAGATTTGACTAAATGTTTATTTGTAATATCCAATTGTTTTTTGTCTAACAAGAATATAATGCACATAAATTTCTTTTATTTAATTATTTTTATAATTAATGATTATAAATAATTCAAAGCACAAGATACAATTGTAACCCATTTTTTATCCAGGGTCAAGTCTAAGTCTAAGTTTGGGTCAATTCAAGTTTGAGTCGAGATTTGGGATCAAGTTTGGGTTCAGGGTATGAGGTTGGGTTTGACTTAGGACTAGGGTCTAGGTTCAAGATTGGGGTTGGGCTCGGTGTTAGGTCTAAGGCTGAGCTGAGTCTACTTCGAGTTCGGGTCAGGTCAAGGGCGGCCCAACCTAGTCTGGACCTTAGGTGAAAATGCTATATAAGGTCTTGTAAATATTTATTCAGTAATAATAGTAATATTAAATATTTATTAAAATATATTTATTTACAAATTATTTGTTTTGTCTTTTGAGATATAACAAACAAATTCAAATTTTAAATATAAATTTTATAAATAAAAATTATGTTAATCAAAGTCATATACAAAAATTAAATACAATGATGCATACTATTTGTTAAAGATAAAAAAGAAACATAATTGAAAATTAGTTTGACAAATAAAATATTTTTTTCTAAATATTTATAAAAATATGAATTTATACAAGTTGAGTAGTTCTAAAATAATTGAGACATTTTATAAAATAAATCAGGGCAGACTTTAATAAGTCAATCTGACGATCTCAAATAGATTTATTCAATAGCCACCAACATTTCTCTCAAAACCATTCCAATTAAATTTCGCTCCCTAAATTCATAACTTCTGACTTCCGTTGCATCGTAACCGCAGACACGGATTAACCCTACTTGTTATATATCATAGATAAAAAAAAGTCATTTTTAAAATAAAAAAGATAGTTAGTGCACTATTTCTACTCAATCTATTTTACAGTCATCTCGCGTTTTAAAAATAAAATTATTAAAAAATGACTTCAAATTTAATTTATACAAATATAAAATTATTATTCGTATGATCGTATCTATTATACGATATACAATTGATTTTGATAATAAGATTGTAAAGTGATAATATATATAATATAAATATCGGGTGAGATAAAAAAATAAGTTGAACTTTAAAACTCTAATTTTTTTTGTAAGGGATTCTAAAATTTTTATAATAATACTAGTTGTACTTAATTTGAGGACCAAGTACATTAGATAAATAGTGAATTTT
>JAHQCQ010030345.1:0-10204 GCA_023539305.1 Ilex asprella
TATTCCTTTATTAGGAGATTTAGGTATACTAAACTTTCTTTTCGACCCCGAGGATTGGACACCATTAACCTTAAAATATTTTTTGAACTTTCTTACAAGGTTGACTATGTCCTCTTCTCCAAATTGGGGTGACTTGTTTAATATCCAAGGGTGTCACATGACCAGATCTGAAATGTGTACACCCAAGTGTAGGCGATCAAGTTGTAGTAATAACCCGGTTTGAGTCCGAAGTCAAATCCACAAGGAACTTGTTGTGTTGGTGTTTCAAAGTAAGCAATGGTGAAGATCAATCAATTATAACCATTGAAATTTGTAGTTGTGAGATTGGGAGGTTTTTCCTGGATTGAATATGAAATTCTTTCCAATAAGGTTTTCTAGACAAAGTATAAGATAAATTTAAATTTAATAAAAGTCATTCATTAGTTCGAGGATCAGGACATATAATCAATTATCCGGTTTATTATATTTATGCTTAATAACTCAATTAATTCATGTGTCAACAGCAAGTTAATCGGAAGGTGAAGATGGACTGTGAGAATTAAGGTCATGGTTCCGATGTCTTTCTAGAAGTTTACAAGAATTTCCTGTGCCGAGACTTAACCCATCTACGGACAAGTAAGTGTTTCTACAAGACATCTAACCATGACTGTAATATTTCATTCTTTAAATGAAGCACAATAACAGGGATGATTAAAGGGTAGTCATGAAGATCTACCGGCGGTACTTGCCTTGAAATGAGGAGTCTTTCCATGCAAGAGTCATCCGTGTATAGAAAGGCTCTCGATTATACAAAGTACCTTAGCTTTGCTAAATGCAATCAATCATCCAATAAACATTAAGCAATAGAATAGTGCTTAAATATAACTTTCGGATAATTTATACATATTTTTCACCTCTTACTAAAGAGTGAATGAGAAACTACTCACTCTCTATGGCTTTGGTAAAGCTAGAAAAGTGAGTGATGCCCATCCCTCTAAGTAGAAAACCTTGTAAAATAAAAGCACAATAACAAGAAGTCAATCATCAACAAAGAATGAGTGAATCACGTTCCACCCTTCACGGCTTTGGCAAAGCTCTAGAAAAGTGGAAGATTTTCACTCCTCTAAGAAAGAAGGAAGCTCAAACAATGAAAGTAAAAGACATAAACAAAGGAATGTATGTAAAAGCATTTATGTAAAGACTAAACGTAAATACCGAAATCAAATTCTTAATACAAGCAAATGTAAACATAAATGTAAGACTAATAGTAAATAGAGAAACTAAAAATCTTAAGTAAATGTAAACATAAATGTAAAGAAATGAGTGGGAGTCTAATCCTCCCAACTCTCTACCAAAAAGAAAACTAAGAACTTTAGGAAATAGAAGTGTTGCCCCTTTCTTTCCCAAAAATAGGAGTATTTATAGGCAAGGAGAAGGTAAGGGGGTGAAGAAATAGTGTTTGCCGCTTAAGTCAAGGTGAAAAGTCAACCACTCTGCAAGCAGTCTGTCGAGGACGTTCGAATGTTAGTTGGTGTTCAAATGTCGTTGCTGCTTTTGCTTTATGGGCGTTCGAACGGTGCATGGTATTCAACCGTTTCTTCTGTCTTTGCTCTAAAAACGTTCAAATGCCAGCTGGGATCTGTCCTTATCACTCAGATGTCACATGACTTGTGGTCCTCTGGGAAAATCTCCTTCCACACTCCATTCAGAACTTGTCATTAATTTGCTGCAACACACCATGTCTTCAGTCTGATCTTGTCAGTGCTCCAGTGGACGTTCGAACGTTGGTTCTTTGTTACTCCGGACTTTGGTTCTTGGCTGCAACATATTTTGTCTTAGCTGGCCCAGTTCTTATGAGTGTTCGAACGTGAGTTGGCGTTCGAACGTCACTTCTTTGTTCCAAGCTTTTCCAATTTGTTCTTTAATGTGTTGGTATTGCTTTCAAATGTATTTTTTGTTACCCTTGAACCCTTTTTCCACTATAGAACCTGAAATGTCTTCATTTAAACTTCATCAAAGCATAATTAGTCCGAAAAGAGCATAATAATATGCTATATTTGAGTACTAATCATCACACACCTCCAAAGTCTCTCCTTGGTCAAATTCAATTCTTACAGAATGGACACCGGACCAATACTGGAATCAGGACAATTATGCGAAGCTCCGATCTTAGTGGAAGTCGACACCTGAGTCTTAATCTCTAAAGTAGTCCTAGGACTAGGACTCAAAGGGGTCACATGCTGAGAAGAAGTAGGGACACCATTAGACCCCACATTCAGAAAAATAATAGGGCCATCAGACCTCAGCTGGGAAGCACTGGGGGCATCTGATCTTATCTTTTTAGGAAGAGGGAAAGTCGTCGTCCTAGTGACATAAAGAGTCTCTACCATTGATCTATCAACCACGGAATCATCTTTGGAGTTTGAATGAAACAGAGAATTTTCAGAAATCGAAGACATCATTAGTTTGCCTAGGTCCTCCATGGTGTCGCCCATGGCACTACCGCCGCCCCTAGTGTCACCCAACTCTCTGGCATTGCCCCTAGCGCCCAACCTTGCTTCGGTGTCACCCTCCCTAGCCATGATTAGCACTCAAATATAGCATATTATTATGTCTTTTTTGGACTAATTATACTTTGATGGAGTTTAAACTAGGACATTTCAGGTTCTAAAGTGAAAAAAATGTTCAAGGGCGACAAAAAGTACATTTGAATGTAATACCAGCACATTGGGGAACAAAATTGAAAAGCATGGAACAAATTAGTACCGTTCGAACATCCACTTGAACCAGGTAAAGATCAGACTGCTGAGGCAAGATGTGTTGCAGCCAAGAACGAAAGCCCTAGAGAATCAAGTACCACGTTCGAACGCTACCTACTGTTCGAACATTCACTAAAGCACGGGTGAGACCAGACTGACTGAAGATATGGTATGTTGCAGCAAATCTATGACAAGTTCTACATAGAGTGTAGCAGGAGATTTTCACAGAGGACCACATGCCATTTGACGTCTGAGTGATATGTACAAATCATATCTAGCGTTCGAACGCCCTTAGAGCAAAGACAGAAAGGACGTTCGAACGTCACCCACCGTTCGAACGCCCTTAGAACAAAACTAGCAAAAACGTTCAAACTCTAAATACCGTTCGAACGTCCTAGACAGACTGCCTGCAGAGTGAGTGGATTTTCACTTTGACTTCGGCAACGAGGACTATTCATTCCCCCCCTTTTTCCTCATCCTTGCCTATAAATACTCTCATTTTTTGGAGAGAAAGGGACACTCAGCACTTGACTGAATTAAGAGCACTTCAAGCACTATTTGTTCTTCTTTGTCTTAATTTTCCTCTTTGCTAGAGAGTTAGGAAGTTTAGACTCTCACTCCTTTCTTTACATTAATGTTTGCATTTGCATTTACTTATAAAGTGTAGTTTCTTTATTTACTTCTATTCTATATATTTATGCTATTGCATACATGTCTTTATTTATGTCTTGCACTTCCATTGTTTGAGCTCCCTTCTTTCTTAGAGAAGTAAAACTCTTCCACTTTTCTAGAGCTTTGCCAAAGCTGTGAAGGGTGGAACGTGATTTACACATTCTTTGTTGAAGATTAGCTCTTTGTTTATTGTACTTTTATTTTTGAAACGTCCTCTACTTAGAGGGATGAGCATCACTCACTTTTTTAGTTTTACCAAAACTATGAAGAGTGAATAGTTTCTCATTCACTCTTTAGTAAGAGGTGAAGGGCATGTATTAATTATTCGGAAGTTATATTTATGCACTGTTTTAAAGCTTAACGTTTATCCCCTTGTTTATTGGATGATTGACTATATCTAGCAAAGCTAAGGTACTTTGTATAATCGAGAGTCTTTCTATGACACAGATGACTCTTGCATGATAAGACTCCTCGTTTCCAGGCAAGTACCATGGCTAGATCTTCATGACTACCCTTTAATCATCCCCCTTATTGTGCTTCATTTAAAGAATGGAATATTGAAACCATGGTTGGATGTCTTGTAAAAGCATTTGCTAGATTGTAGATGGGTTAAGTCTTGGCACAAACAAAACTTCCAAAAAGACATCAGAACCATGGTCTTAATTCTCACAATCCATCTTTATCTACTGATTAACTTGTTGTTGATACGGGAGTTAATTGAGTTATTAAGTATAAATATAATAAATTGGATAATTCATTACATGTCTTGATCCTCTCTCTGTTTTGTCTAGAAAACCTTCTTGGAAAGAATTTCATATTTAATCCAGGAAAAACCTCCTAATTTCATAATCACAAATTTCAAAAGTTGCAATCAATCAATCTTCACCACTGCTTACTTTGAAGCACTAACACAACAAGTTACTTGTGGATTTGACTCCGGACTCAAATTGGATTATTACTACAACTTAACCGCCTGCACTTGGGTGTACGCATTTCGGATCAAGCCAAGTTTTTGGCGCCATTGCAGGGAAACTTTAGTAACAGTGTTTTAAAGTAAAAGGTAAAAAGACCTTTCTTTTCTGTATATATTCTTCGGTTTACTGTAAACAATTTGTTTTGTTTCCATTTATTTTATGTCTGAGAACGCTCCTCACTATAAAAATTTGCCGGCAAAATCTTCTGGGTCTGTGAACCAATTTGAACCAAATTCACCTAGATCAATAGAAGACTCTAGTGAGAGTATTATGTCAAGTATTGATAGAAATAGAGAAGTTCCCAGAGGGAAGATGAAGTGCATAACATTCGAACTTTTAGGAATTACTTAAATCCCACAAGAAATAGTATCCCCACATGTTTTATCCCTCCAGATGCACCTTTTTTACTGTAAAGTCAGGGACTGCACAGTTATTACCTGTTTTTCATGGATTGGATACTGAAAATCTGTATCTGCATATGAAAGATTTTGAAAAAGTGTGTGGAATATTTCAAGACAATTCAGAACTTGCTAAGATAAAACTTTTTCCTTTCTCTCTAAAGGACAAAGCTAAACAATGGCTAAATTCTTTAAAATCTCTTTCCATGCCAACCTGGCAGATCTTTCAAAATGATTTTTTTTAAAAAAAAATTCCCTTACATCAGACCAACACACTCAAAAAGGCAAATCATGAATTTTTTGGTGAAAGAATGGGAAATATTTTACCAAAGTTAGGAAAGATTCAAAAAACTACTCCAAGCCTGCCCATACCATGCTTTTGAAAATTGGACTCTAGTAAGATTCCTCTATGACTCCTTGCCCACTAGATTGCGTCAATTTGTCGAAATGATGGCCCAAAGAGAATTTATGGGTAAAAATCCAGAGGAGGCATTCTATTTCTTTGACACCATATCTGACAGTTCTCAGATATGGGACTCAGCCTCCCCTACCACAGTTGAATCCAGACTATCCACTTCCCAAAGGGAAAAGTATGTCTTGAGAGAAGATGATGACCTGAGAGCAAAAATGCCTACCTTGTCTCGAAAGCTTAAAGCTTTAGAGATGAAAAAAATTCATCAAGTCGAAATGGGCCCTTCCATAGAATAAGTGTATAGAATCTGTGCATTGACAGGACATCTTACTGGGGAATGTCCTACCATCCCTACATTCAAAGAAGTCATGTTGGAACAAACAAATGCAATCTCCAATTTCAACAAGCATTACTCCAACCCATACTCTGAAACATATAATCTAGGGTGACGAAACCACCCGAACATCAGTTGGAGGAACACACAACCAACTCCCATGAATGAACCACAAAATTCACAACCACCATCTCAAGGACCTCTTGCATATCAACCATACCAACCACCACACAAGAGGAACCTTGAGGATATACTGAACCAGTTCATGCTAACTCAAATGAACTTCAATGCACATTCCACCCAATCTTTCACTGAGTTCAAAGCACAAACCACCCACTCCTTTGAAGATTTTAAAATCCACATTCAAAGGTTGACCCAATCCATGAGCACACAAGAAAAGGGCAAGTTTCCTGCCCAACCAAAACCTCCACAAGATCAAGCTCAAGTTGTCACTACACTGAAAAGTGAAAAGGTGATTGACAAAACCGTCAGAGACATGCTATTTCTAAAGTCAAAACCTGAGGCAATCCCAATCAACTTATCAATTGAGCCTGAACTTGTAATCGAAAAAGAGCCCAAGCCTATGATAGAACAAAAGCCAGAACCTTCTAAGGAAAGAAAACCTTCATGTTCAATTCTCGCTCCTTTCCTGTATAGACTCAAAGCTACACAAAAGCTGAATCATCAGTCTGAAATTTACAAGTTTTCAAGCAAGTAAAAATCAACATCCCACTTCTGGATGCAATCCAATAAGTACCATCTTATGACAAGTTTTTAAAAGACTTGTGCACAGTCAAGAGAAGCCAGAATGTCCAAAAAAGAGCCTTCCTAACAGAACAAGCCAGTGACTTGCTATAATACAAAACCCCTCCAAAATACAAGGACCCTGGATGTCCAACTGTCTCATGTGTCATTGGAGATTTCAAGATAGAACAAGTACTGTTAGACCTTGGAGCTAGTGTTAATATGCTACCTTACTCCATCTACCAACAGTTGGGTCTGGATGAGCTCAAACCCACTTGTGTCACACTCCAGTTAGCAGACAGATCTGTCAAAATTTCTAGGAGCATTGTTGAAGATGTGCTTGTCCACGTGGATAATTTTGTCTTCCTTGTTGACTTCATTGTTATAGATACTCAACCAGCATTACATTCAAAGAACCAAATTCCTGTCATTCTTGGTCGACCCTTCCTCGCAACTTCCAATGCAATAATCAATTGCAGGAATGGAGTTGTGAAATTAACTTTTGGGAATATGACTCTTGAACTGAATATTTTTAATATTGCTAAACACCCAAGAGAAGATGAGGAGAAAGGGGAAGTGATCTCCATTGAATCTTTGATACAGGAACATCTGAGTGACATATTTTGTGAGAAACTGACTGGATCATCTCTCCTAGAGTCTATTGCATCTGATTCAACTGATGACCCAAAAACAAAAAGTTACCCTACTCATGTTGTTGAGACATGGGCCCCAAAATTTGAAGAAATTTCACCAAATGGCACAAAGTCATTCTCATCAAGTGACAGACCACCAAAGCCTGAATTAAAACCTCTCTCACCTGACCTCAAGTATGCATTTTTAGGAGAAGATGAGTCATACACAAGGTAATTTCCTCTAAGCTCACAGACTTGCAAGAGTCTAAACTGACTGAAGTTCTTAAAAGTTATAAAAGTACCATTGGGTGGACCATCGCTGACTTGAAAGGTGTAAGTCCATTGATCTACAGTCATGCAATATATCTTGAAGAGGACTCAAAACCCTCTCGTCAAATGCAGAGACGACTGAATCCTCACATGAAGGAAGTTGTAAGATTGAGGTACTCAAACTCTTAGATGCAGGAATAAACTTTCCCATATCTGATAGCAAATGGGTTAGTCCAACCCAAATTATGCCCAAAAAGTCTGGGGTCAAAGTGGTCAAAAATGATGCTAATGAACTAGTACCAACTCGAGTCGTTACAGGATGGCTAATGTGCGTTGATTACCGAAAATTGAATTTGGTAACTAGAAAAGACCATTTCTCCCTCCCATTCCTTGACCAAGTTCTAGAAATAATTGCAGGCTATGAATTTTACTGTTTCTTGGATGGATACTCCCGATATAATCAAATTGAGATTGCCTTAGATGATCAGGAGAAAATCACATTCACATGTCTATTTGGCACCTTCGCATTTAAAAGGATATATTTTGGACTTTGTAATGCACCTGCAACATTCCAAAGGTGCACGCTGAGCTTATTTAGTGACATGGTTGAAAAAATTTTGAAAATATTTATGGATGATTTCTCTATCCATGGCGACTCATTTGATTTATGTCTGGCGAACTTAAAGAAAGTGTTAATAAGGTGTAAAGAAGCTAATTTGGTGCTTAATTGAAAAAATTTTCATTTCATGGTAACACAAGGCATTGTCTTAGGTCACATTGTGTCGTCTGAGGACATGAAAATTGCTAAGACAAAAATTGATCTAATTAAAAATCTGTCAGCACTCAAGACTGTAAAGGATGTCCGATCATTCCTAGGACATGCATGTTTTTATAGGAGATTCATAAAAGACTTCAGTGCCATAGCCAAACTAATGTGTCATCTCCTGAGTCAAGACGTAATCTTTGATTAGAATGAAGCATGTTAGAAAGTTTTTGACAAACTAAAAGGCATGTTAATTTTCGCTCCAATAATGTAACCCTATAACTAGATTTTACCCTTTGAACTAATGTGTGATGTAAGTGATTATGTTGTAGGTGCTGTATTAGGACAAAGAAAATATAAAAAAACCTCATGTAATTTACTATGCAAGTAAAATTTTGATTGATGCTCAAATGAATTATTCAACAACTGAAAAAGAATTGTTTGTTGTAGTTTTTACTTTGGAAAATTTTCATTCTTATCTTGTTGGTTCTTCTGCTATTGTATTCACTAACAATGCAGCCCTAAAATTCTTGCTCACAAAGAAAGATGTCAAACCGAGGCTCTTAAGTTGGATACTCTTACTCCAAGAGTTTGGTCTTGTCATTAAAAACAAGAAAGGTGTTGAAAATGTGGTGGCAGACCATATGTCCAGATTAACTTATGAATTTCATGAGGATGGACTGCCAATCAATGAGAAATTTTCTGATGAATAACTGTTCATAATTGATGAGACTCCGTGGTACGCAGACATTACTAATTTCATAGCTACTAGAACACTCCCTCAGTCATTCACTCCCATAGATAAAAAAAATTTTCTGAGGGAGGTTTGAAACTTCTTTTGGGAAGATCCGTATGTATTTAAATACTATAAGGATCAAATCATAAGACGATGCATCCCTACTCATGAAAGCAGATAGATAATATCATTTTGTCATTCTGAAGCATATGGTGGCCACTTTTCATCAAGAAAAACTGCTGCAAAAATCTTGCAGTGTAGATTTTACTGGCCCACACTTTTCAAAGATGTCCATGCATTTTAATTAACATGTGGTAGATACCAAAGATTATGAAGTATTTCAAAAAGAAACATGATGCCCTTAAATCCTATTCTGGTAATTAAAATTTTTAAAAGAAATATGATGCCCTTAAATCTCATTCTAGTAATTAAAATTTTTGACTGCTGGGGCATCGATTTTATGAGACCATTTTCACCTTCCTTTGGCTATCTATACATTTTAGTGGTAGTAGACTATGTATCCAAATGGGTTGAGGCAATTTCGTGCCGAAATAATGATCACCAAACGATGATCAAATTTTTAAAAGAAAACATTTTGTTCCGATTTGGAGTTCCTAAAGCAATCATAAGTGATGGGGGTTCTCATTTTTGCAACCGTCCTTTCTTGAATTTGATGAAAAAATATCTGTTTTTTCACAAAATTACAACCCCTTATCACCCGCAGACTAGTGGACTGGCCGAATTAGTTAATCGGGAGATCAAATTAATTTTAGAAAAAATGATAAACGCAGATCGCAAAGATTGGTCGTCAAGAATGACTTATGCACTATGGGCATATCATACTGCTTTTAAAATAATTCTTGACATGTCTCCCTATCGATTAGTTTATGAAAAATCATGTTACCTACTTGTGAAATTGGAACATAGGACATATTGGGCCATTAAAGCAATGAATTTTGACCTGGACAAGGCTGAACTATCAAGAAAATTTCAAATAAATGAATTAGAAGAATTGAGAAATGAAGCTTATGAGAATGCTAAGATTGCTAAAGACAGGATGAAAATTTTCCACGACAAGAACATTGTGTGAAAATCCATTGAACCTTCTCAGAAGGTCCTATTATTTAATTCAAGACTCCGCCTTTTCCCTGGTAAGTTAAAGTTCAGATAGACTGGGCCTTACATTGTCAAAAAAGTGTTTGATCAAGGAACAATAGAAGTAAAAAACCCATCAAATGGGAATGCTTTATTGTTAATGGCCAGAGGTTGAAGCCATTTTTAGAGAATTTTGTTAAAAATGTGGAAACCATTATTTTAATGGAACCAGAATATTCCTCCGAGAATCGCACCTACCGATACTCAAAAGGGTCGGATCAGGTAAAAACCCGACCCGAGGAGACACCATCATGAGACCCCCACCACTTTTTTTTATCCTTTCCTATCTGTCTCCATTGAGCCCCCCACCATTGCCTTTTTGCTTCTTCTTCTTCTTCCTCGCTTTCTATTCTACTTCCTTCTTTCTTATTCTTCA
>JAHQCQ010030346.1:0-10203 GCA_023539305.1 Ilex asprella
CCTTTCTTTTGACATCGTCCCAAGGGAGAGTGACACTCCCCCTCACACATACATCAAGGGAGATGTTAGCAAGTTAGGAACTGCAGGAAAAATACTCAATCAAGTGGTGATAAGGGTGAGGGAGGTGCCAATGTTATCCTTTGGACTGTTATCTCAACCTTTGCATATTTAGTAGAATGAGAATTATTACACCTTTCAACTACTTTCCAAAATCATAACTGTCATCATTAAGGAAACTCAAAAGACCGCTCACTTTGCTTTGTTGTGACTCTTGATTCCTTGAATCTTGCGACCGACCCTTTAAGTTTCCAAACCTTCTTCGGGTTTTTTCCTCTTTGCTTCTATTCTTGAAGGTTTTTGTCTTTGAGCTTTCCATCTCCTTTTCCTTAGGATTACCTTTGTCTTTGTTTTTTGCCCAAGAGTTCTCATGGCTGCTCCCCTTTCCTCTCTTTTTCAAGACCGTTTTTCCTCTGGGATAGACTGGAAATTGTAGTCTCGCTTCTTGGTTCCCTCTTCACTGACTTCCTCTAAACTAGATGGAATCAAAAAGCGATTCTTTCCTAAGCTGGACTTGTCTCTTAGGGTTCCCACCCTGGATGAACTTCCTAATTATTTTCCTTGAGGGGAAGTTTGTATCTTTGAAGGTGCCTTGGAGATGGGTCTCCGTCTTCCTATCCACCCTTCCGTTGGGCATATCTTGACTTACTAAAGTTTACCTCCCTCTCGCTTATCCCCTAGAGGATGGGTTATGCTGATCGACTTCTTCCTGTTCTGGCGTCTCCAAGGCAATGACGAGTTCCCTACTACCGTTGAATTTCTATATTTTCATGATCTTGAAGATGACGAAGTCCCCTGCTTTAGTTGTTTTCGGTGGAGATGCTTCTCTGAGCGCTAAATGGTGCTCGATATTCCCTCTCCCTCCGAAGGGTGGTCCCATAATTTTTTCTTTACTTTGAGGGACCCTTAGAGATCTACCGAGGACCGTCGATGGGAGAACAAGGTTCCTCGGTCTTAGAATAGCTTTTCTCACATAAGTTGGGCTATTGAGAGTTTTCTTGGCAATTTCTTAGTTTGATGCTATATTCTGATTTTTTCTTATTTGTGCAGTTGCGTCTGATCCAGATTTACCAAAGGTTATGAGGATTGAGAAGATGCTGCAAACGGCCCCTAAGTCATTTTCAGAGTTGATGACATTTGACAATCTTTTCCCGTTCAGCGCAGTGGCAGCTTCACTTAATTTTCCCTTCTATTCCAGTTTCCCGGATTCTTCAACTTCTGAATCAGAGGAGGAAGAAGAGGATGAGGATGTTGGGAAGTCCTCCAAAAGGCGCAAGGCATGTGAGTTTCCCTCGTCCTCCAACTCCTCTCTTGGTGTTATTTTGCTCTCTTCTTTTGGGGCCAAACTTCTTAACTTACTTTCAAAAATAGAGATGGAGAGGGATGAGTGTGATGCAA
This sequence comes from Ilex asprella, assembly GCA_023539305.1. Classification (NCBI taxonomy): domain Eukaryota; kingdom Viridiplantae; phylum Streptophyta; class Magnoliopsida; order Aquifoliales; family Aquifoliaceae; genus Ilex; species Ilex asprella. The sequence goes on from JAHQCQ010030346.1 coordinate 1,456, forward strand.
TGCAAATATTTTTTCTTTTTACTGCCTACCTGTTGTGTTCCAACACTTCATGGTTCATCACTTGTGCTAACTAATCGATTTTTCCAAATTTTGTGGGCGAAAGAGCTTATCGCAATTTTTCCATATGAGCTGACAAGCTCATCTGAACTGTGGAGCTCTTCTTCGTTTTATGAACTGAATAGTTCATCGTGAGCTATAGAGCTCACCTTTGATTTATGAATTAAAGTGTTCATCGCGAGCTGTAAAGCTTATCTCTGTTTTATGAACTGAATAGTTCATCGTGTGCCTACGAGTTTTAAAGACTCATTTTAACTTTGGAAGCCAATGAGTTCGTTGTGAGCTTTAGAGCTCATTTTTTGTTTTATGAACTGAATAGTTTATCGTGGAGCTCATTTTTGTATTACGAACTAGATAGTTCATCGTGAGCTGTAGAGCTTAACTTTGATTTATGAACTGAAGAGTTCATCGTGAGCTGTAGAGCTCATCCTTGATTTATGAACTGAAGAGTACATTGTGAGCTGTCTGGCTTCTTAGAGACTTTCGGAGCTACTGAGCTCATCTATGGCTACTCAGAAGAATCTTGCTGAAACAAATGAAATACTCACCGTTCTATTGATAATAATCATCTTACAAAGGAAAATTACTAAAAAAAAATTTAAGATGCTCCGCATTGCAGGAATGAGGTAGGATCTTCCCTTCTTCGGTCTGCAACTCATAATTTTCAAGTCTTATCACCTTGGAGATGATGAAAGGTCCTTCCTAGTTGAGGCCTAATTTCCCATGAGAAGGGTCTTTCCTACGAGCAAAAGCTTTCTGAGCACCAGATCGCCAAACTTGAAACTTTTGTGTCTAACTCTTCGGCCGTAATACCTTGTTGTTTTCTTCTGATAGCTCTGGATGCTCTACAGAGCTCTGTTTCTCTTTTCGTCCAGGAAATTGAGGTTAAGGAGAAGTGACTCATCATTGAGCTCGAGTACTGTGAACTCGGCCCTGGGAGATGGGATTCCAATCTTTACAGGCGCCACAACTTCAGTTCCGAACACCAAGGCAAATGATGTTTTCTGGGTTGCTGATCTGGCTATTGTCTTATAAGCCCATAGTACTTCTGGGATGTGTTCCAACCATTTTTCCTTCAAAGCTTCAAGCTTGGTCTTCATAGCTGTCTTGATGGTTCTGATTGTGACCTTTACTTGTCCGTTAGACTGTGGGAAAGCTGGTGCCAAAAGGTAATTTTTTATCCTGAGCTCAGCACATAATCCTCTGAATTTAGAGTTATCAAATTGCTTCCCGTTATCAGAGACAATCGCTCTGGGGATTCCAAACCTGTAAACTATTGACTTCCATGTGAAGTTCTGGATCTTATGTTCGGTGATCGTTGCCAAGGACTAAACTTTTACCCATTTGGTGAAGTATTCTACTCTAAAAATGGTAAATTTACACTATCCAACGCCAATTGGAAGGGCTCCAAGTATGTCCAGACCCCATTGCTGAAAGGGCCAAGGACTTACCACTGACGTTAAGGGCTTTGGTGGGGAGTGGGGAGTGTTGGCATGAACTTGGCAGACATTGTATTTTTTCACTAAATCCGTGGCGTCTTTTAGCATGGTGGGCCAGTAATATCCTAGCCTCAGTGCCTTACTTGCCAAAGGCCGAGCTCCTATGTGATTTCCACAAACTCCTTCATGGATTTCTCTAAGCACGTAGTTGTTGTGCTCTCCATCCACGCACTTAAGGAGTGGTGCTGAAAAATCTCATTTATACAGATTGCCCTGCATAATAGAAAATTTTATTGATTTGGCTCTTAACTTTGCAGTTTCTTCGAGATCTTCTGGTAAGGCTCCATCTCGTAGGTACCCTAGGATAGGGTCCATCTAGCTCGGCTGAGCTAGCACTAGGAGCACTTCTTCTTCCCCAGTACTTACTGATGGTTCTGCTATTTGCTCAACTAGTATCAGCCTATCCAAGTTCTCCTGAGAAGTAGTTGCGAGCCTTGCCAGGGCGTCTGCTCGTGAATTTTTAGATCTGAGAACGTGTCTAATCTTAACTCGTACAAACTTTTGGATTAATTCCCGTACCTTCCTGAGGTAAAGGGCCATTTGTTAACCTTGGCCTCATAGGACTCTTCTATCTGCTTTACTACGAGCTGGGAGTCACTGTAGACCTCCAGCTGTTCTATCTCCATCGAGTGGACAAGTTTGAGGCCCGCGATGACAGCTTCTTACTCTGCCTCGTTGTTTGACGACTTAAACCCAAACCTAAGGGCGTACTCGACGTCCATCCCATCTGGAAAAGTTAGAATTAGGCCCGTACCGCTCCCTTGAGCATTGGCAGCTCCATCCACTAAGAGCTTCCACGTGGAGAGGTCAGGTAATGGTTGTATTGCCTCCATCTCTATGGGTGCTTCCGTTGTGAATTCTATGATAAAATCTATCAAAATCTATCCTTCAATGGCCATTCTTGGATTATATCTAATATCGAACTCACTGAGTTCTATAACCCACTTAACTAGCCTTCCAAAAGACTCTGGTTGATGCAACACTTGCTTCATCGGTTGATCTGTTGGAATCTCAATAGTATGATCCTGAAAATAGGGCCTAAGTCTTCTGGCAGTTATAACAAGGGCTAAAACAAGCTTCTCCATCTTTGGGTATCTCTCATTTGCCCCCTTCAAAGCTCTAATACTGTAGTAAATAGGTTGTTGAGCTCTGTCTTGCTCCTTTACTAACACTGCGCTGGTTAAAAAGTCTGAGACAGCTAGGTAGAGAGTAAGTACAAATCCCTCTAAGGGTCTCACCAGAATAGGAGGCGAGCTTAGATAATCCTTCAATACTTTGAACGCTACTTCGCAGTGTGTATCTCATTGGAATGCCTTCTTTAAAACTTGAAAGAAGGGTTGACATTTATCGCTTGATCTGGACATAAAGCGGTTCAAGACAGCTATTATTCCTATCAGACATTGAATCTCTCTTGAGTTGGATTGTGGTTGCATATCGAGTACTACTTTAACCTTTTCGTGGCTGGCTTCAATCCCTTTGCTGTTGACTATAAAGCCTAGGAATTTTTCCGCGGACACTCCAAAAGCACATTTGGCTGGGTTGAGTTTCATCTTGTATTCCTTAAGGACCTGGAACGATTTTGCTAAATGTTGGATGTGGAGCTTTGCCTTCAATGACTTTACCAGCATATCATCAATGAAGACTTTCGTGGATGTCCTGATTTGCTTTTGGAACATCCTGTTTACCAATCGTTGGTATGTGGCTCCAACATTCTTCGACCCAAAAGGCATGACTTGGTAGCAATAGGTTCCTTGTTCAGTCACGAGTGAGGTCTTCTCCTAGTCACTATGGTTCATTTTGATCTGATTGTAGCCTGAGAAAGCGTCCATGAAGCTGAAGAACTCATGCCCAACTGTAAAATCCACTATTAAATCAATCCGAGGTAATGGAAAATTGTCTTTAGGGCATGCTCGATTGAGGTCAGTGAAATCAATACAGAGTCGCCACTTGTCATTGGTTTTCTTGACAAGGACCACATTTGCTAACCAAGTAAGTTAATCTACTTCTCTGATAGCTTTAGCATGGAGGAGCTTGCTGACCTCCTCATTGATTGTCTTTTGGTGTTCTGGAGCAAAACTTCTTTGCTTCTGTTTGATGGGTTTGCAGGTTGGATTCACACTCAGTTTATGCGTGATCATTGAGCGATCAATCCCTTTCATGTCTTCTTGCGTCCAGGCAAACACCTCCACGCTCTCTTTTAGGAACTAGATAAGTAGATCCTTAATCTCCCTGCCAAGTTTGGATCTGATTTAAACAAGATGCTCTAGTTCCTCGCCAAGTTGAACAGGTTCTAATTCTTCTGATGGTGTTGGTCTGGTATCTAGCTCGTCTCTCATATCGAGCTCATACAATTAGATGTTCTTAACATCTTTCTACTTCATCGAGGCAGTGTAGCATTCTTTGGCCATACGTTGGTCTCCTCGGATCACTCCAATTCCATTTTTCATAGGGAACTTCATAACTAGGTGATAGACAGAGGGGATGACTTTCATGGCGTTGAGCGAAGGCCGTCCCAGCAGCATGTTGTACGTAGATGGGGCGTCTGTCACTAGGAATTTCACAGTGGTGGTGGTTTGGCATGGGAATCCCCTACAGTGAGCACAAAGTTGGATTGACCCCAAAGGTAACACCCTCTCCCCTGAGAACCCCAATAAGTGAGCACTTACTAGCTCTAATTTTTCCCTGCCTATGCCCATTTTCTCAAATGCAGAGGCAAAAATGATATCTATAGAGCTCCTGTTGTCAATTAGAATGCAATGAACTGTCCTATTGGCTACGACTGCCCTTATTACCAGTGGATCATCATGTGGATGCTGACAACCTACCAAATTCGAATCTAAGAAGGATATAATGGTGTTCAGCCGTGGTACCTTGGAGACAGTGTGCACTTCCAAAGCCTTGTCAATTCTAATTTTACGCAAGTGGGCCTTTCTGGTTGTGCTGGACTCTCCATCCCCTGCAAACCCTCTGGATATTACCCTAATTTCCCTTAGAGGTTGCTGATGTTGAGCTGGGGCTTGCTGCCGAGGTGGTGGGGCGGAAGAGCTTGATTCAGGTTGTCTTAGGCAACATAGCGGCGTAATTTTTCTCGTTGGATCAGGAACTCGATCTTCTTCTTTAGTAGAATGCAGTCGTCCATGTGGTGGCCATGATCCCTGTAGTACTCACCGTACTGGGTGGGATCCCTCTTTGCTGGATCTGCCTTCATCCAGGGTGGCCATCTTATGAATTTTTTATTTTGTACTTCATACAAAATATGTGATATCGCTGCAATGAAAGGAGGCAATTGCCGAGGTGCGTACCTTGGCTGCAGCTCTAGTTGGGGAGGGCCCAAGCGATCCCTTATATCTCCCCTTCTCTTAGGGGAACGATCCCGTTCTCTTCTTGGAGACTTATCTTGTATTTTTTCTTTTCTGGGACTTCGGTCCCTTTTCTCCTCTTCCTTTCCTTTCTCTTATGGAAGGAAGAGCTTCCTACCTTTGAGAGAACGGCTTCCTCGCCATTAATATATTCCTCTGCCTTAGCCAGCACCTCAGTCATGCTTGTCTGAGGGTTCTTTGATATGGAGAACATCAATACTTGGATTGCACTCCCAGCCCAACTATGAAAGCGGTAATGGTAAATTTTTTGTCTGAGATGTCCACTTTCAATGATTCTGAATTGAACCTTTGGACATAAGACCTCAGGTTTTTCATGGGATCCTTGCTTCACATTTAACAAATGGTAACTTGGCTTTTTGTAAATCAGAGCTCATATAAAGTGGGATACAAAGGATATAGATAACTCTTTGAAGGAGGAGATCGTCGCTAGAGGGAGCCTGTTAAACCACACTAAGACAGAGACCTTCAATGTGATGGCAAAAGCTCTACAACGCACAGGGTCCTTGTATCCATGCAACTCCATCTGGTTTTTGTACGTATTGAGGTGATCTACGGGGTCTTTTGTTCCGTCAAAAGCTTTAATTTGTTGCATTCTTAATTTTGGAGGAGGGGGAAGTGTAGCACTCTAATGGTGAATAGGGAGTCAATTTATTGAACCAGGGCGTCTATCGTCACTGGAGCTCTCCCTTTCACCGCCTCCTTCATGCGACTGAGCTCTTGCTGGATATCCTTGAAACACTGGTCCCAGTATTGCTCTCTCCTTCCTCGTTGATAAGGGAAGAAATCATTCCTTTCTACCTCCTTATTTTGACTTTGAACTTCTTCGTTGTGTTCGTTGCTTAGTGGTAAAATGGAGGCTTCCCCCATGGTATGGCTGTTTTTCCCCCTTTCATTAACTTCCCTGAGGAGGTCGAGGTGAGGTTGGTCCCTATAGCGTGGGTTATTCTGGCCTTCATGGGCCGCTCGTGCCTCCTGCGGGCATTGCAAAAACTTCATGAGCTCTTCGTTCTGCTACATCAAGTGTTGGTTAACCAGGCGAAGGGCCTCCAACTCGTTATTCGTAGGGGGATTCCCCATGAGAGAATTAACCTCTGCGGTGGGATAGAGGTCGGCAATATTTTTTGGTTGTTTAGTGTTGGTAGTTTCTGGATGATCCTGCATTCATGGTGGATTTGTTTGGCTTCTACTCATGTGGCGAGTCGAGACCATCAGTCACTGAAAGATTAGCGTATTTGTTATAGGAACATTGTTCCCACATACGACGTCAAACTGATGGTGTAAATTCACGTGAATGAGTAGAAGTTATGAATGAGGCAAGACAATATGAATCTGAGCTACAAGGCTCGAGTTGGTCGCTAAGCAATACCTAGAGAGTTCAAGGGAGGGAGAATGAACACGAGAGAGATATAGTGGTTCACTGGCGTGGGAGCTCTACTAATTCACTCTTTAATGGAGACTTTTTCTCCCTTTTTTTTTATTGATCATGGGGATGTTTTACTGTGTAATATGGAGAAGAATAAGGTGTTGCCTCTACCGTGGAGGCGTTACACAATATTTAAAGAGATATATCTTCTTTTTCGAGATCTTTTGCCGAGATCCTCGCCTGTCATGCGTGGAGTCCTCCTTGATTTTAGGAGAAGATCTCCGTTGGTTGAGAGTTTTGTGTCTTGAATGTAGCTTAACCCTTGTTTCAGAGATACCTTTTATTATCCGGTTGTTTGTCCCTCACTTCCTTGGTTATGAGCTAGGAGGGAAGCTCGAGATCTGAGCTGACCTTCTAGTCTAGTTGAGCTCGTACCTGGGATTCATTCCGAGTATCATCAATATATGTATATAAATTAATTAATTAATGCGGGTAGGGTATAGTAGGAATGCAGAAATGGATGATTATTCCGCATTTCTACCCGATATAATCAAAAGACCAAAAAAAATTTCGCATTCCTACCCGATTTTTGCAGCTAACCATTCTATAGGGTAGGGTAGAAAAATGCGGCTAGTCAAAAATTTGAACACCTCTAACCCCACCTTTAAAAGTGATAACTTTATCTCAAGAGTAATAATTTTGTCTTTGCAAGTAGTAACATAACATTTAATAGTAATGATCAATCATGATTAATTAAGATCGATCCCAATACAGATATTATTTTTTTTTTGCAATTCCACCCAATTAGGATCGATCATGACTATATGAGATCGAGCTTTTTTTTTTTTAACTGGTCTGGATCCTATATTTAGTTACATTGAATTGACATGTAATTTTATGAATTTAATTTTTAATTTTTGATTTAATATATGACCTTAAATTGTATTAAATCAAAAATTAAAAATTAAATTCATAAAATTACATGTCAATTCAAAATTATAAATTTAAAATTCATAAAATTAACATGAATTTAAAATTCATAAAATTAACATTAATTTAATACAATTGAAGGTTAATTTAATGTTATTTTTTATGAATTGAGTTATTTTTTATGAATTTATAATTTTGAATGTTAATTTAATACATTTGAAAGTCAATTTAATGTTATTTTTCATGAATTGAGTGTTAGTTGGATAAAATTAAAAATTAATTTTATAAAATTACATGTTAATTTAATATAACTAAATATAGGATCGGGACCAGTTCAAAAAAAAAGTTCGATCTCATATAGTCATGATCGATCATAATTCAGTGGAATCACAAAAAAAAAAAATATTGGCATGGGGATCAATCTTAAGTAATCATGATCGATCATGACTGTTAAATGTTATGTTACTACTTGCAAAAACAAAGTTATTACTCTTTAGATAAAATTATCATCTTTAAAGGTGAGATACAAACTCTTTAGGTAAAGTTAGAACAATTAAAAATAAAATTATTATCTTTGAAAGTGAAGTTATAACTATGTATGATAAAATTACAACATTTAAAGTTAGGTTACAAGTATTTAAGGTTATGTTACACGTAATAAAAGTAAAAGCACCACAAAAAAGGTGGCTGAAGTTACAGTCTTAAAAAAAAATGGTACAACTTTTATTGGCAAAGTTACCACATCTTTAATGAGTAAATTTTTAATATTTAATGACAAAATTTGAGGGCCACACATTTTTTTCGGTACTATACCGAATTTTGACCAGGCAGTACCGTAGAGCTTCCCCCAATCTTGTATCTGGTTACTATTTGTTGAAAGAGTAATATTATTTGAACCTATAAATTTGACCTAATTTATTGACATAACAATGTGACTTCATAATAACCATTGGATTAACATCAAGTTCTAATGTTTGATGGCGCTCACAGTCAATTCAAAGGTCATAGTAGGTTAGTAAATTAGGTCAATAAATTATGTCTCAAAAGTTATTGGGATATAATTTGTTGACCTAATTCACTATGACCTTTGGATTCACTATAGACTCCATCAAATATTAGAACTTGGTGTTAATCCAATGATTCCAATGAAACTATGTCATTAGGTCAGTAAATTATATCAAATTTTTAGATCCAAATAATATTTTCCTTGTTGAAAAATAAACTTGTTTTCTTAGCTAGGCTAACGTAATTAAATGGTCGATGGATATAGCGTGCAGTAGGTGAGTAATATTTACTCGTGTTAGTAGGGGTGTTTTTGTATGAAAATCTATTTCATTGAGCATTTGGAATTTCTTTTGGTGAGGCGGAGCCAAAAAATTTGTTATGGATAGACACCCTCACAAAAATAAAATAGCATATTTTAATTTTTGATATTATATTTAATAATGAAATATTCATTAACTATAAAATGATCAAATGTCGATGCACATAGCATAAATAATAAAAAGTAAATAAAATA
>JAHQCQ010045594.1:0-10668 GCA_023539305.1 Ilex asprella
GTTTAAGCATCACATAAAACTTTATTCTATATTTTTGTATCTCATATCATGTTCTTATAAAAACTCACAATTTGTACACTTTAGACTTTACCAAGTTAAAAATTTGTTAGGTATTTTACCTTGAGAACTTGACACATATAATGGAGATTCATAAAAACCCTAGTGAGTTTTGATCCAATCCAATATTGTGAATAATTGCTTGACTTTAAATTATTTGCATGAAAAGTGTGTTATCAAGAACTCTTGAGATATGATTTTAGGCCATCTTTGACATTATTTGAGTCTAAACCTTATTTTTTGAATATTATTATCCCTAGAAGTTGTGATTGAGCCTTTAAAGCAAAATTTTATTTCTTATACCCAACATATAATAACCAAGCCAATGAAAAAAATTAATATCTTTTACACTTGGTTATCCCGAGATTGAACTTTTTATTGTTTATATAATTTGAGAGATGTTGGTTGAGAAAAGAGAACAAATTTTTTTTTGCATACTTGTGAATATTTGCATTCGATGTCTTGCTATATATATTTAAAAAAAAAAGTTGAAAAAAAAAGACAATATGTCTAGCTGTGAAAAAGCATAGAAAAAAATAGCAAGCATGAGTTTAAAAAAAAAAATTATATGATCAATTGTTGTAAATTGTGCTTCTAAATGATAGAGAGTGAAAGGCTATGGAAAGAAGTTTGGTTGTGTAATGTACATGTTCTCTCGGGATAGTCTTTTGAATTCTTGAATATCCTTCGTTTCAAAACCCTAATCCCAATGCCCCATTACAACCTTAAACAAAGTCCTATTTGATCTCAAGAGTGTATTGATGGATGCATGACTTGTGTGAATAAGGAAGAGAATGGTGATTATTTATTTATTGTGTGTTGATTTTCTTTTATGACATTATGTCAAATTCTTTTTTTTTGGATTACGTTCTTTTTAATGAAACATGTGAGCATTAGTTTGTTTTGAGTTAAATATCTTCTTCTCACATGTGATACTTGAGAGTATAATCATTATAATCTGAGAGAATTATTTACGAGTGAATTATCTAGTTAGATTTGGCATTGAGACGAATAGTTGATAGTTGTAGGGGTGATTATCAGATAAATTATTGACTTGGTATAGTTAATTCACACTACACACGAGTTTATATGAGAATATGATAAGTGCATACATTTATATAACGTAGAGTTATATATTTTACTTTGCATGTGCTTATAAAAAGGCTTGTATCTTAGAATTTTTATATTGTGGTTGCAATTTATGTTATGGAATTATTATTCAGATATTTAATCACATGGTGATGTTTGTGGGTATTATCTCTAGAAATCCTCTCGAGACTATATTCGTTCATTAGGGAGAACTTAGGGGTTTAAAGGCTGGTTGCATATGCTAAATGCAATCGTGAGTCCTACGAAAGTGAATGTGTGTTTTATTTATTAGACTAGTTTGTTTTTATTTTTTTAGATTTTAGAATCCATGTATTACTAGGGACTAGTAATATTCAGGTTGGAGGGTGTGATTAACTATCAAAAGTTCTATTTTATTATATTTAATAATTAGTTAATTGCATATTATTTGTGATTAAATGAGTTAAATTCCTTGATTTTCTAGTTTAATATTTTTTCTAGCTGTTTGGTTTATTTTGCAGGTAAAGTGGTTGATTTAAAGTAATAATGAATAATGCAAGTGAAGCAATCATTAGAAGAAGAATCATAATCGATAAGAATTGAAGAGTCAAGATTGAGATAGGAAGATTTGAAGATAAATCAACAATTCAATCCTTATAAGAGTCCAAGTTTGAAGAAAACCCATTTAAAGTTGGATTTGAAAAGTATTCTAGAAGATAAGGATTTAACACGTTTTCAGTATTTTGGTCATAACTTTTGACTCCGATATCCGACTGACTTGATTTTTGCGGGGTTGGAAAGATGACTCCAAGGGCTACAAAAGTGTATTTGGCAAAGGAATTTCTTTCAAGCCAACCCTAGATCTCCTACATGTACCTAGGATTTATTTTATTATAAATATAGGTTCTCATCTTAGATGAGAGAATTCTTTTTCCATCTTTTTATTTTGTTATTCTTTTATCATGTCCGGCTAGAAGGCTAAGCTAGGGCTAGGGAAAACCTCTCAATAGAGTACAGTATTTTTATTGACTTTGTACTTCATGATTTATGATATTGTGTTAATTTAATTTATGATGTTTTAGTAAAGTTGTTTACTCTGTAAAAACTCCTGAGTTGTTGTGCCACGTACATCGATTGCTTGAATTTTCCTGCGAGTAAATCACTGGTTATTCCACGCTTGAAGTATTAGCATAAATTTATAAAATAATATGATTGAATGATTATTTAGGTTGTTAGTAGTCTTTTGATTATAACCGTTGGATTTAGTACTTGATTTGTTACTTGAATTAGCCGACATCTAATTCCTATATCAAATTAAGCTTTGGGTCTTTAATTATTATTGTGTGAAGTTGAGAGGAAGTACCTAATGCTCTAGTATTTTTATTATTATTTTATTTACCAAAATCAATCTTTTCAATCCAACAACTCTTCAAACAAACTGTTTTCCTTTTAAAGTAATTTTAGTTTTTGTATGATTGTTTTCTTGTTGTAATTCCTTGTAGGATCGACCTCGGACTTCCGAGAATATATTGCTCTGCTCAACTTGCACTTGAGTTTACAATATTAAAGTTGAAGCATCACTCTTTGTTGTTTGGATTGACTTGTGTGGTTAAATTTTCTGTCTCATCATTTCAAGGGGTTCGGCAAGTGTACTGAAATCCACTTTCCGGTATGGTACCAAAAAAAAAAAAAAAAGAACGGTTCACAAGTCACGAAGAACTTCCACCGTTGATCAAGCCTACAACTTTTTACCGGCTACCAACTAGCCTTACAAGTATATATAAAAAAAATAATTCAGAGGAAGAAGAAGATGGTTTTTTCTTTAAAAAAAAAAACAGGGAAAAAGAAGGAGAAAAATCAATGGAATTGCATAATTGTTTTTATCCCTGAGATTATAAAATCATCATCATTATTTATTAAAACTAATATTGAGATTATAGTAACTTCATAAAAAAAAAACTCGGGCGACAAAAGAGAAGGAGAATGAAGATGGACTTGCACAATTTTTTTTATTATCCTATGAGATTATATAATCATCATCATATAACAAATTGGGTGAAATGAAGGTGAATTCAAAAAAATTTCGGCGTATCTTTATCTTATTTGTACTTGGATATCTATTGTGTCCTATAACAAAGACCTCAATTAGTAGCTCATTCCTCCATTCTATGGTGGACTTTGATTCTCTTGGAGTGAATAATTAGGCCAAGTTGGTGTTTCATGCCCTGATTGAGGGGTGAAAAAATATAAGACATATGGACAAAACAATATTAGTGGTTGTCTACTAGTTTTCAAGGTAATGTATTGATTACCTAAAATATCTTGTACTTAGTACTATTGTTTTTGTTTCGAACTGAGAGTAGTTGGTTGTTGTAGTTTATTCTAATTGAGAGTAGTTGCTTGTTATAGATTCTTTATCTGCAGCTCCTGACACCCACATGTGTTTCCCTTGTGCCAATCAAATGTTAATTCATTCCCCGCATTGGAGCACGAGATGAATTGGAAATAAAAAATGGTGTTGCTATCTTTAAGAAGTTGACAAATATGAAAGTGGTATCTATTGTTATTATTTGCTTATAAGTGATGTGCATGTATTTCAATTTCAATTTGATTATTAGAGTGTTAGGGTTATGATTGAGAGTTATTTATGTATGTTACAGGTTCCAGTTGTAGGAGTAGCCCCTCTCAATGAACAACCACATGTTCCACTGATTGTGCAACCACAAGTTCCATGCAAAATGAAGGAGGGTCCTAACATAGGGCAGGCAGGTGGTGGCCTATCCAAAGTATGTGTAATGATGTTGGCTTATATATGTGACTGCGAGTATTTCTATTTCTAATTATGTGTACATGATGATTTGATATTATTTTTTTTAGTCATGGGAAGAAAGTTTTTCATCCCTTGAAAAATCTATGGCCAAAATCAAGGATGGCCTATTTCACAAAGTAGATTCGGTGGTTACCATGATGGAGAAAATCGTTGATGCAGTAGAATCCATGAAGCAATCCACGAATAAATGTGATGGAGAGAATAAAGACATAGACAATGAAGCAATCCACGAAGAAACCTTAAATGAATCCAAGTATGATAATTGGATGTGGATTCCGCTTCAAGTGGTGCAAACACCGGATATAAAGTCTATGAAACATACACCGCAGCAACATTCAAATGTCATTGTAAACACACCTCACCTTCAACCGGCTTCACATTCATGCACCCAAAAAATTACAGCCCAAAGCTGCAACAAATGTATAGTGCAAAGGTGCTAAGAAGAAACTCTAAGCGGAAGCCAAGTAAATATTTGAAATCACCATATGATATTTTCAAGGTATGATAGTCATTATAAAATCCATAATTTTAGTAATAAAAATATATATTCCAAATCTGTAATCTTGTTTGTATATGCAGCAACTTTATTTGAAAAAGTATGAAAATATTATCTTGAAGAAGGACACGACAGATATAGCGGCGGTATAACACGTCAAACCTAATTTTGGTTTTACTTGATTACAAGATTAATCGATAATGCATTATAATACTGCTCCATGTGTGTTATCATAGTTGGACAATAATGGAGCCTTGTTTGACAAGGAGATGGAGGAAGCTAGAAAGGACATGGAGGAAACTGGAAAGAAGATGGAGGAAGCTGTAAAGATGAGTGATGAAGATGAGGTGAATGCAAATAAGGCTGAAGAGGAACAATTGGAGGTAGGTGGAAATAAGGAAGAAGAGGAGGTGAATTCAAATAAGGATGAACATGAGAAGATGGAGGCAACTGGAAATATGGATGAAGAGGTGGAGATGGAGGAAGTTGGAAACAATGTAAAAGATGACAAAGCAAGAAATAAGGATGAAGAGGATGTGAATGCAAATAAAGATGAAGAGGAGAAGATAAAGGAAGTTGTAAATAAGCATGAGGTTGGTGTTGATGTATATATGGTTGAAAAAATAACAAAGGATGATGAGAAGGCCGAAGTGAAAATACAAAAATTTCTAGAAGAAATAACAACTTTTCACATTCCCTCAAATATCAATGTTCACGGGGTTTAAATTCGTACTCCACATTAAATGTTTGTTTAAACAAATCTTTGTATTGACTTTATTTAAATAATTGTGTCACATTTAATAATACTCTTCATTGTATTTAATAAGCATATTTCAGATTCCACTAGTTTGTGGACTCCATTAGATGAGGATTATCCACCCATTTATGATAAAATGTGTGTCTTGAATTACATCTTTGAATTACTTCATGGTGGTGGTTGTATTTTTCTAATTATTTTTTGCTTGTGTTTTCCTGATCGAGGTTTTGTTTGGGTGATTTTGATGATTTGTGATGTTTGATGTGCAAAAATATGTAGATATCGTTTCTTTTTTTGTGCAGACCATTTTTTTTATGGATCTCTTTTCGTTTTGTCATCCTTTGACTTATCATTTCTAGGAAAATATCAAAGCAAATGGAGAAAGGACAAAGGTTAGAACATAGGAATACGTTGATGAGATGGATTAGGAAGATAAACAGGAATATGAACAATGTGGAGTCATTCCTTATATAAGGCTATAGTGGCCAACAAATCATTCTCACTAACCATTCTTACCCATCATTCTTACCAACCATCCCCGTTCTAATGGAACCCAAAGACTTTGAAAATTAGTTATACAGCGGTATAACATGGTAGGGACTATTATATATAACATAACGCGTAACACAAGTATTAATAACATTATTTCTAGTAAACTCTCCTCCACCATCCACTGCAGTATACCTCTTGTAGCTTCATTAACCACCATCATCAAAAACCAAACCTGTCTTGGTTCGCAAAGTAGACAGACAAATCTAATCTTGAAGCAAAAAGAAACAATTCCACTGCCATCTTCTTTGGGATAAACAAGTATCTTCCAAGACCAATAAAGAAAACATCATACAAGAAACAATTCCATCTGGTTATGGTACATAGAGAATAAGAATTAAGTGAGGAACTCCAAGGGCTCAAACCATTTGTGATTTCCACTGGTGAAAGGTTCAGAGAACAAAAGCTCCTATTTTATTTCTGAAAATTTTTTGATCTCCCAAGAGTAACTATTGTCATAAGTTTCCTCCTTCAAAGAAAGAGACTCTCCTCTACCAGTAGATTTAATGACATAAACCTCAGCTCTAAAAACACAGGAGTCATCAATAAGGTATCTGTTAGAAGCATCTTTGAAAGTGTCTAGGAAAAATAATTTGGCAAAATCGAACTCTGTATTAAACCTGTGGAAATGCCTTAAACATATGGAAAGTGTCCAAGGAAAGTGATAGAAGCCGGTTACACAAATAAAAATTTAAGTTATACTCTTTATGACCACTTAAACAGACTTATTATTACTACAAGTACAAGAATGTGCATTTTGAGAAATCTTACTTTGGAGGGTCAAGTACTTCTCTTGGATATGATCATACACAAACAATTTGAATTTGACAATAACCTCCCAACCATGAGGTAATGTATCTGCCTCTGATATTGACAAGTATAGAGAGATATGCCTTTTCCCATTTTCTTTCTCATGGATATAGACACAATTTCTTGCAAACAAGGCAAAACACACTTATCTTGGATTTTAAAAAGCAAGAAGACTTCTAATGAATGAGAAGAAATGATTTCTATTTCAACTCACCATTTGTAACCACCTGATTCAAAGTCACTCGATTCAAATCTTTTCTCTTCTGCTTGCCTTGGAAAGCAATGAGAACGATTTGATTTGAAATAGGTAATCACCTGGTGGAACCTCTCTCAGCTCAATTGAATAAATTTGCACAATAAAATCATACCTATTTTCCTATTTCTCGCATACCAATTAAACTTCACTTTCCAAGAAGTAAACCTATTATTTGGGAGAAAGAAACAGTTAATGTAATGCTAGAAGTTGATTAACTATTAATGTTGAACCAACAAGGTTTTTGTTTTCTTTCTTGGCCTCAAATAAAATCAAATCACAATTACAAACCAGAAGGACCAAACAATTCCTAGTCATAGTATGAAAAGATGAAGTAGAGAAAGAACCTGGAGACTGAGGAGACATCTCTTCTACCTCACTGATAGTGGTTGAATAGCCCTCTCATATAAACCACTAACATTTGTTACCTGGGATGGTTTAAGGTTTTAAGCAATAGGTTTCGGTGAACAGGTGGAATCTAAGGTGAAACATTGATACAATTGCTCCAATTTATAGACATCAACTACTCAGTTCAAAATTTTGGTAGATGTGTTAAATGCTGAGGACCAACTATGTTCAATGAGCACCAACCAATCAAAAAGTATTGGAGAAAATCACGATCTAAATATTCATTCAATAAAAATGCACAACATATATAAAAAAATTATTTTGTAATTGTTTTATTATTTTTAATCATTTAAATTAAAATTAACAATTCAAAAGAAATTTCCCTCCCTCTTTCTTCTATTCTGATTCGATTCATCGTCTTTCTTCTCTTCTGCTTTGTTCCTCCTTCTTCTTGTATTTCTTCTCTTTTGCTTTGGTTCCTCGTTCAAGTTTGTAATCTTAGCTCAGAATATTTATAATGTAAGTTTTGTTTAATCCTTGTCTATTGTTTAGCACAAAAAAATGAAACTATTTTGTTATTGGTGAGATATACTGCTTGCAGGTATGTGCTGTGTTTTATGATAGATTGTTCTTATATTACATAACCCCTTTCGTAGCATTCTGATCCACCAAAAAAATCTGGTAACATTACTCCAAAAAAGAGATAATATTACCAAAAAAAAAAAAATTGAATGGGAACCTTGAAAAGTGGTAGTCTTACCCAAAAAAAATATCCATACCCCAGCTCAAAAAGGTAATACCCACAAATCTGGTAACATTATTCCAAGAAGTAAATATTTTTGTCACTTCCTAGCTATTGCATACAATTGTCACTTCCTAGCTATTACATACAATTGTCACTTCCTAGCTATTACATTCACTTCCTAGCTATTTCTTTGCTTTTCAGAAAAAAGACTCAAGTTTATCCAACCTACTATTGATCTTCTTCATAGACTCCATCATTTTATTTTGATTTACCTCTATTTTATTTTGATTATTTTCCAATTCCTCCACCTTTTTGCTCATTCGTACCAGCACAGCTGGATGTAATTCTAATAGTTCATCCACTAAAGGAAGAAGACCACCTGTGGAAGAACTTGGGATATCTTGGGCTGCAATATTATCCTTATGTGTAAGTGCTGTGGAAGAATTTGGGACATCTTGGGCTGCAATATTATCCTTAGGTGCACGTGCTGTGGAAGGATTTGGGACATTTTGGGCTGCAATATTATCCTGAGGTGCAACTTCATTCTGGATTTTGACTTGTAGCTGCTGTGGCTGAGTTTTCTTGTTCTTCCCTTGCCCCAAACTCTTTTTTATTGTCCCACCATAAATTGGATTCATGGGAGTGGAATAAGCATCGTTTGAGTGAATCGCAACTCCACAATGCTTCATAATCTTTGAAATCAAAATTGGGAATGTGAGACATTTTCGCCTATCCTTTGTATCGTGAGCCGAAATAATTTCATCAATTATTAAACAAGGTAGATCTATACATATACCCGTTCCAATGGCATACAAAAGATGAGCTCGATCAAGTCCAAAATCAGCATTATGTGCAATTGGACGAATATTGTACCTCACCATAAGGTTTAAGATCCTATATTTGGGAGTCAGGTGTTGTTGAAAAAATAATGGATCAGCAACCCCCTCACTTTAATTATTAGGTATATCTTCCATTTCTGTATAAACATCTTTCAATTTAAGTATGTACTCAGAATTCTTGAATGGATAGATATATGTATGCTTAAGAATGAAGGGTTGGAGAACTTCTAATATTTTTGAAACTAAATCTGGAGTTACTTCAAAATTTATATTCCTCACAATAGACTTAAACTTGTGATCACCCCTATCAATATCATGCATGTTAGAATAGAATATCTTCACCAATTTATTATAGGCTTTATACGTCTTCTTGATATCAATGGTAGAATTCCATTGTTGAAGAGCAAAAATAATATAACACCTTTTTCCAATAACAAAGGCCTATTATAAAAGCAATTATCATACCGATCTTTGCAATTATCATTGAAGAAAAATATGTCTTCATTGGATGAACTTGCTGGATTGGGGTTGGGGTCGGGGTTGGGTGAACTTGATGGATTGATGTAACACCCCAAAATACACCCTGGAAGTATTACTATTTAAAGACCATTTACAATCATGAGAGCAACTACATAACTTCATCCCAAAAAGAATTTACTTCATCATTCAGGCATATACAATAATATCCAAAAGGATATGCCCAACAATGGCATTTATATTCCCAAAAGAATATCAAAGTAAATCTTGCAGCGGAAATACAAAATAAACTAGACTACACAATGTTTCAAAAGAATGCCCTAGTCTAGTACAAAAGAAGCTACAGCTCTACATATCCACCTCGGGATCTAGGTTCCCTTCGAGTGGAGCCTCCCAATGTCCCGGCTCGTCGATGCCGAGATCCTCCTCTAGCACCAAATCTGAAAAATGTAATTTGTAAGGGGGTGAGCACGAAGCTCTGTAGCCACATTTCTCCCAAGCTCAAACAAGGTTTTAAAACATAGAAAACGGTCGGTCTCATTTCACAAGTAACATATATATAACTTTTGAAATAAAATAGGGGCATTTTAAAAGAGATCTCAAGTTTAAACAGTAGCAAAAATCAAATAAACGAATAAAAGGAGTTTAGCAACAATAACCAATATTCCAATTCAATTTGTTTAGAAAAAGGGCTTCTCCCCCATGCATTGTCCCATACCAATGCATCGGCAAGAACGACCCAACTCATAATTCTATGTATTTTCGGTTCATCCCCGTACCATGTATGATGATTGCTTCCCATGAATCTACCCCACGATTATACCTAGTCCACCAATAACAATCACAATCACAATCACAATCACAGTCAAAAGCACTTTGAAAAGGGGCGTCTACCATCATAATGGCAGTGACGAGTCCCTTCCTAGGAAAAGTATACTATCCCTTGTTCGAACTCCAGTGAACGATAGTGGTTGCATTACCAAATGACAACCCACTACAAGTGTTAGGAAACCATCTCACTCCCATTGGGGTAGACTAACCTCTAACACTCTGTAACACCCCAAAATACACCCTGGACGGCATTACATTCAAGTAACCGTTTAAGCATGAGAGCACTAAGATAAATCATCGATAAAGAAGACTTCAAGCAATGATTCATAACATTCACATGAATATCCCAAAAGAATATGCCATCTTTGGCATTTACATCTCCAAAAGAATATTAAAGTAGTCTCGCAGCGGAATACAAAATAGCTAGACTTCATAATTTCCAAAAGAACATCCTATTCTAGTACAAAAGAAAAGGGGTCGCTCTATGCGTCCACCTCGGGATCCACACTCCCATCAATCGGAGTCTCCCACTAGACGGCCTCCTCGGCTCCTAACTCCTCCTCAAGTACATAATCTGAAAAAGGTTAGCAGTAGGGGGTGAGCACGAA
>JAHQCQ010045594.1:15668-34174 GCA_023539305.1 Ilex asprella
AATTATCATTTTAATTTCTATTATCACTTATTTTTAAAGTGTATAGGGTTCTTGTTTAAATTTGGTAACATTACTCCAAAGTGTATAGGGGTTCATGTTTAAATTTGTATCAATTAAGCTCTTAATTTTTTTTGGTATTAATTGAAGCTAAACTTTCTAATTATATCAATTAAATTCTTTTGTCTACCTTAGAATGTGTCACTCATATGATTATATTGCCCTCCAATATTGCCCTCCACAAACACATTGATTTTCATTCAAAGAAACAGACTTCTCTCAAAAAATGAGAAGTGCCACTCAAAAATTAGACTTCTCTCAAAAAATGAGAATGTGTCACTCAAAAAGAATCGTCAATTAAAAAGTTAGACCTAGTTAAATAACTAATAAAAAAAAAAAGCAAAGGAAAAAATGAAACTAATAGTAATTGGAACATTTTTTAGTTGTCACTCCAAAATTTCACCCTTAACAAATAATTTCCCTATGTCCTCATGCTCAAAACAATAACTGCAAATACATGAGTTGCCCAACCCGAGAGACCCAAACCCAATTCCATGCTGCAATTTCAATGGGAAATAAATGTCCAACAAAATATTAAAACTCTAATAGTGTGTAATAACTGCAGGCCTATCTTTCAAATGAATTCATTTGACATAAGCAATATGGAGAACAATCAACACTAATAGTAGGGTCATACCTGCAAGATCTTTCACCAAATCATCCGCACACTCTCTTGCCAAAAATTCGGATTCTTCAAAATATTCCCTCCCCCAAACACAAAAATGGGAAACACCAATAGTTAAAAAAATACAACCACCAAGTTGTATATGTTAGTGGTTGGTGGTGGTGGCTACACAGTCATTTCATGAAAATAACACTCATTTCAATCAAAATGACCATAACATTCCACTGTAAGACCCTAACATTTAGTTTGATTTAATTAACAAACAAAATTCATACAATTAACATCCAACCATATCTTTCTACCTAACTCAATTCATCCACCATGGCTCAAAATTCAACTCCCATATTCGAACAAATACCATAGAAAAAGGACGCAGCCAAAACCACTGCAAGAACTCTATTTATACACAATATGCACTGCCAAAATTACAAAATTACATCATCTATTTATACACAATAACATACACTAACTGTAACTATAAAATATATGCATTGCCAGAACTCTATAATTCCACTTTGTAGGACTGCGTCAATGGCTTCCACACATATGAAGGTTGGATCTCCTTGCTGAGACTTCCCTGGCCTGCACTACCCTGCTAAAACAGTTTCACATTTCTGCACAGGCAGAAATTAAACGAGAACAGTCATGTGGCACACTAACTATGATTTGAAAAAACTTATTTCTGCCATGGTGAATAGATAGTTAAGGATGACTTACAGAACCCAAATGGCCAGACTGCCCACATGTATAGCAGAAAACTTGTCTTAGACTCTTATTTATATATTCAGCACAACAGAGATGGCCAAAATCCTTGCAGACATAGCACTGAATTTCCAAATCAGTAAATGGCCAAGCACATTTCACCTCTCATTTAATTGTTTTCACCAAAACCATAGAATTTGATTCAACCTGAATATTATAAACAGTCAAACCATATCTTTCTACCAAACTCAATTCAACTCCCATAATACCATAGAAAAAGAACGCAGCCAAAACCACTGCCAGACCTCTATTTATACACAATATGCACTGCCAAAATTTATCAAATTACATCATTTATTTATACACAATAACATACTCTTAACTTTAACTATAAAACATATGCACAACTAGAACTCTATAATTCCACTTTGTAGGACTGCGTCAAGGGCTCGCACACATATGAAGGCTGGATCGTCCTTTCTGAGACTTCCCTGGGCTGCACCACATAGAACCAATTATAACCTGTGATAGAATAATTACAAATTGAATGACTATCTACAGAAGGGAAACCACATACCTTGAAAGACTATCTACAGATTGAATGCCAGTTTTCAATTCCTCTTCTTCAATCTCTTCTTCTACTCCCTCTTCCTCATCTTCTTATTCTTCCACCAAATCACCCTGATGCTTAGTCTTATCACTTGGTTCCTCCTGAATAGTTAATCATACATAACATAAAATGAGAGAGAATGTGTAGTTACACACATACATATATGCTAATGGAAATTATTTGGGCACCGCGTCTCAATGTGTTTTGCAAAGTTCCAAACATTCAAAATTCCTTCCCCCCCCCCACCCACAATTTTTTTTAAAAAAAATCAAACCCATGGAACTAGAGGAGAGGATATATGACTTGGGAGTCTTCCTTCTTAGGTCTCTTCCCACGATTGTATCGTGTCTCTTGTTATCAGGGTTTCGTGGTTGCATCTATGGTTCGGTCTAATTATATTTCGATTTCATGGGATTTTGGCTTACATAGGAATCTTAGTGATAGGGAATGTTCACAATTATTTCCTTGCTTCATAATGTCACATTGGGTCAAAAATCTATGGATAGAAGGAATTGAATTGATAATTCAATTGGAACTTTTTTTTGTAAATCTTTCTTTTGAGTCTTGAATCGATGATCCTTTATTTCTTTTATTCTATCCATCATTGAAGATTTGGAAAGTGAAGGTGCCTTTAAAAGTGCAGGTTTTTTGAGGATAATTTATCATCCTAAGATTAGTATTAGTGAGGTCCTTCAAAAGAGGAAACCTAATTTTTGTCTCCAATGGTCCCACCCCAATGGTGTGTCATGTGTAAAGGTGATAATGAAAGTCTGGACCATTTTTTTTTTTTTGCATTGCACTTTGGTGCAAGCATTATGGAATAAGCTTTTTGGCCTCATGGAATTTTGATGGGTTGCTCCAAGGACTATGGAAACTATGTTTTGTTTGGATGATGTGGGAATTGGAGAAACGATAGATGGAAGACTATATGGGACCACGCTTTCTTTGCTATTCAATGGGTGATTTGTAAGGAAGACAATGCAAGGATTTTTGAAGATAAATGTCAAGACCCAAGGGGACTATGGGATAGACTTCACTTTTTAGCCGCTTTTTGGGCCTCCATGTCTAGTTTGTTTGTAGATATTCCTCTCCTTTGTATTAGGACAAGTTGAAAAGCATCATGTGGCAAGTAGTTTAATCATTTTTTGTATGGCCTGTATTTGTGTTGGACTTCTTGTCCACACTTGATTTGGTTTTCATGTAATCTTCGATTTGATTTTTAATAAAAAGTTTCTTATCGGGAAAAAAAATTCAAACCCATATTAGGACTATAAATCATGTTGTGATCCTGTGGTTCGGTCTTTCCATTATCCATAGACCCTTTGCACAAGATATGGAGAGCCATGGCATTCTCACTAATAGATCTAATCCAGAAATGAAAGTTTGGAAAACAAATGATAGATGCTACTTATTTCCAAATACTACACTCAGTTGGTAAGATTTGCTCAAAAGAACTGTAATTTTTTAAGGGAAGAAAGGATGGCCAGTACTCATAATAAATGAACTATAGAAAGCAAATAATAAAAATGATACAGTACCTCATACTTGGGTTGTTCTTGTTGGTATTCACCAAAGACATCTCCATACAAAGGACGTTCATGCTATAACAAAGCAGAAGGTTAAAAAAAACAAAAGAAAGGGCAAAAAGAAAAGGTAAGACACCAAAACAATGTCACAAAATAAGCGTGAGAATAAATGAATTTATAAGAGGAAAAAACCTACTTCGTCAACGAGTGGTTTGACTCAGCCGCCAGGATGATAGCCAAAACTAGCTCCAGGTGGAATAGGAGCATTCCTGGGATTTTTTATTGTGGATAAGAAGGTGGAGGACCATATCTCTGGCATTAACAAATGTCAGTTGAGATGAAAATTTTCAAACCAAAGTATTTGATCTTTTCATCAAAGAACACAAGGAGCAATAGTCCAAACTGAACTATGATGAATTGATGATCGAAATCAAGCAGATAACCAACCAAAATAGGCTATCTTATCTAACCTGCATATTGATGAGCCAAGGAGGAGGAGCGCCTTCTGGCACACCGAGAGCCTCTTTTAATTCCTGTGGCAACATTCCTAGCTTCGTCTCCCTTAACTTTACCTGTATAGCATGCAAATGGATGTAAAATGAAGCATATTGCATTCTCTAAAATAAACCACACTATTCCCACCAATGGTGAAATTAGAGGCCACACTATTGCCACCAATTGTGCGGTTAGACTTGATTATACGATGAAGTAGAGAAGAACAAAATTATTGGGATGGTCAAGATTGCATTGGCTAATATTTAGGTCGACTGGACATACTAGAGAATAAGTAAATAACCACACAAAATTGAAAAGATAATTAATATGTTGAGGACCACTAGAAAAATTTGCACATTAATGTCTGTTTATTAGACAATGACCATACCTCAAACTCTTTTCCTTTATGATACATATCACCATGTGTTCGTCAGCTTTGGTTTTTTTTTTTTGGTATTTAAAAAATGCATCATGGAGAACCTACGAAGAAAAAACCATAAAACAGGTGTCAAACAGTATGAAAACAAGCGAAAGGACTAAACAAATATGCAGGCCAACAATTTCACTCCAAAAGACAAGGAAAATGCTAGGTCCTAACAATTTAGAATTAAAGAATTTGGAAAAAACTGATAATCAATATCCATTTTCCCCATTTTTGGTTGCATCCTCCCACGTTGCTTCTATTTAAGCTTATTACTATCCTCTTTTTCAATGTACGTTTGCATAAGAACACAAGAAGAAAGCCCAATAGGTTTAAAACTGGTGACAAGAATACATACTCTTTAGATGGATTAAAAATGTAATGATGAAAGGGAAAGAGATTTAAAGTATGATGAACATGGGTAGCAAGCTGGATCCAAATGCCAGGGGAAGAAAAAGATGAAGAATGCATGTTCATAGATATATCTATCAATGATATTTACTCTTTGCTATATTTCATTTCATTTCTTTTTTTGATAGACAATGAAATAGGGAATTAGGGATAGCATATAATGCACTAAGATGATCACACTGGCTTCCTCCACGATCGAAAGGCAGTTTTGACGCCATACTATTTTGTACTATATATTTAGTTATCACATTTCGTATGGACAGAAAGAAATTCAAAGTTCTATGAGGCTGAGATAAGAGCTAAAATGAAGTGTCAGAAGAGGCCAACCTATATGCCGCAGGACCAAGCACCTGACCAAAAGCCAGACACATTTTCAAGGGTAAAATTATCAGAAAAGAAAGAAACTCCATTTTCACAAGCATGAATAGATTTAACAGGTTATGTACAAAAATAATTTTATCTTCAGCCCCAGAGCCTCGAAATAATTGTGAGTGATGGAAAGATATTGGTTTAACTTTGACAAAAAAAATTTGTTTCATAGTTCTATAGTTTATCAGCAAGAACAATTGGTCATACGAGTCATAGCTATCTATCAATTTATTTATTTTTTTATTGGGATGGGAACAAGTGTACATATCCAATTATCTAATAAGAGTGACAAGATATTCCCAGTTTACGCGCATAATAAGAATTTACAAGTTACACCTAGTGAGTCAAGACATAGTATTGAAACAGCTATGTAGACTTCTCTGTTTGAAAAGAAAGGGCATGATCAAATCAATACTCATTGAGATTGTTAAGCATGACATCATACTATGTGGTAGGATCCAATGAGCGAGGAAAAAATCTCAATGAGCATAAAATAGCTCTAGGAATCCTCTGAAATCAAAAACCTTAACAAGTAACTACCTACACTAAATCTTTTGTAACCACTAATTATCTACCACATCCTTGGTTGATCCAATTCAAAATTCTAGCATTCCAAAAGATTCAACAGCACATAAGATAGGAGACCAGCAGTTCCAAAACAACTAAGGCAGGATCTAATTTACAGTTTCAAACAATCCCGATAGGATTACCAATGTTAAGTGAGGTTCACTAACTCATAAGCACAAAATGAGCCACATGATCCTACTATATCAAGGTCAATAATTCATTAAAAGAGCAGTATGACACCTTGTTACTTAAATAAGACAAAGAGCACTTGTGTAAAAATAAAAAAAGCCCTTTTTATTCTACTAATAAGCTCAAATAAGTAGTAAGATGACTAAAGGTGTCCCATCTCACCCTACTTAGAGCATAGGCATTGTCATCAGGAGAGAGATAAGGTTCAGGGAGGACCTTTTTCTCTTCTTTCATTCTATTTATGTTCTCCAAAATGGAATCAAGTTCCACCACTATATCATCAAAAGGTGGCCTTTTTAGAAGATTAGCATCGCAACATCATCGTTGTATCAAAGGGAGTAAACTTGTTGGCGCACCCAACTCAAGATCAACAAGAATAGGGCGAAGCCCCTCAGACACCACAACTGCTGTAAGTTACTGTGTAGTGTAGTTCATTTCCAGCACAGTGGGGGCCTGCCAGCAGGTCATATCATGCACAAATAAACAGTGCAAAAATTGTACGGGATGAGTGAAACAATGAATATTAAGATAGGAACATCAAGAAAAAAAGATAAATTATGTAAAGCAAATTGTATTTGTATGATCTGGATGTGGAATTGTTAATGAGAAACTAAACTTTGCCTGACCCGGTCCCAATAATGCCGCAAAGAATAAAATCCCAAAAGAAGTCTAATATGTACGTACAAACAAAATATCAATAACTTCTGCTCAAGTGCCTCCATGAATACATAGAACGAAATATAGGGATTGCATTTTAACTAAATAAGTTCAGAGGCCTTAAGAGATATGTGTACATGTGCATATATGTGATAACAACAACAAATCAATGCTAGGGAGCACATAGGTAATGAATGGCAACAAATATGGGGAATGGCATGTGAAGTAAAGAGACGGATTTAAGAGAGAGCATATTAAATGTTAGAGGAATTAATCAAAAATTCAAGCATAGAAGAAATTAAGAGATGAACGTCAAATGCGTTCCTGCATGTGGCTCTTCCAAAAGGCTCCAGATGGAAACAACTCCAACCACAAGGTTTCACTCCATCTGATGCATGCACTCTTCTATAGTCCACGTCCCCTAGATGCTCAATATTAGTTGTTTATGATAGTTCAATGATTCCATAGCTTCAATCCTACATCCCAGGGGCTTAGCTAAATGGGCTACACAAAAATGCATGTCACCGAAGCTCCCTTATCAAAGTCAAACCACCCCCATGAACATCAACCTAGTTGCATCTAAGGACCCATGAGGTCCCCTAATGTGTGGTTGGTGTAAGCTAGGAGTTGCCTGACAAAACCTAAAGGATAAGCTTTCCCGTTTACCATGACCTAGCTTCAGGTATCACATAATTCATGACCATTCGCTATATGAGACTCATAAGATGAGTTCATATACTGAATTACCACCAAATGTCATGAATTATATCATTACGAATACCTGAAAATAACTAAGTTTGCCATCAATCACTAGTATTGGCCTTCATTAATAGAAGTAACATTAGCACAATTTACCAACCTATGATTTTGTTGGATGGATATAATTTGGACTGGTATGTTTGCTAATTTGAGGTCAATTAGAGTTGACTTGGCAATTGGACAAACTACAGGTTTGCTTGCTAGGTTAACTTTGAAACTAATATTGTGTATAGAATTGAGGAAGCTCAAAAATCATATTTACAGCTTGAAAAGGTCAAGAATGAGGAACATGGAAGATAAAAATATCATCAATTTCTACTTCCCTCCCCTCTTCTCTCCCAATCAAAGATTGTACCTCTATTCTGTAAATTGTGTGGGCAATACCTTCTTGTTGAAGTTCGATCGTCCATTACGTGAGAAGCAATGTTCACTATTTCCAACCTTCAATTGCAGATCGAAAGAAAACTCGATGTTAAGAGCATACCCAATAAGTATGTGATTGTTCTCTATAGTCCCATCTATATTGTAAGGAAAATTGCTAAATACTAATCAAGAAAGTCAACCTCTACCTTTGGGTGCCTCTAGGACCCGACAATCCACTTCAGTGAGTTTTTTCTCAATTGAGATTTCGCAAGCAGGAAGGAGGGGATCATCATTATAACAATAGTTTCTCATAGCCTGCCAAACTAAGTGATCAGTAAAATGCAATATTACAAACAACATGATTAATCCTTAAGATGGAATTATATGAAATATACCAAAAAGAGTGAGGAACTCTTTGGTGTTTATATTGTATTTCTTGGATTTTCCTATATGTTAAAACTCTCATTTTTTTACAGCAATTAAAACTCTCATTATCTCCTAAGACTTTGCCTACACTTTTCAACTAAAGATGTTATCTGGACTGAACATAATTCCTACAGATATCTTCAGTCCAAAGAACATCTATAGTTAAAAAGTGTAGGCAAAAGCCTCAAGAGAAAATGACTTGCTTTAAGTGATGTAAATCTTCTTCCACCTAAAGGCTTGGACATGTAGTTTGTAATATTGCAGTTAACTGATCAATTAGTTTGACAAGGTATGAGAAACTATCGTTATAATGATGATCCCAATGCATTTGTATAACGCTGAAGAAAAAATGCTAGAGTATAGGAAAGAACACAACCTCAGCATCTTTTCTAGAGAAAGAGAGAGTAATTATAAATAAAGAAAATGCGCCATGAAATTGACCATATTCTCATGAACAATAACTAGACACCAAAAAGCATATCAATTTACACCAAACATTGTCATCAACAAATATATAAAATTTACTAGAAAATTATCAGAAAATCGTCACCGTTTCTCCACCAAGCATAGTCATCTGCAAAACAAATAATCAATCCAATCATTTAACCAAGAAGGTCCAAAACATTGATTAAGGTCTTTCTCAAAACCTTACTAGTCCATGATCTAATAGAAGTGCTGCAATGCCAAATTCATTGTTGATGTCTAGCAGCAGTGAAAGTAACGATTTAGATTTCAAGCTATCGATTATATGCAAAAGGATGAAAAACAAAATAAATCAATCAAACCATTAGCAGACAATGGCAGCGAGTCCTGTGTGCTATGAAAACCCCAAAACAAAAATTGAGCCCTATTGTGTGTTGTTGTTGTTGTGTGTGTGTGTGCGTGCTTGTGATATGAGTAGAAAGAGGTGGAGAGATAGGGAAGGAGAGAGATACCACTCAATGGAGAGAGTCTAATCAGTGTAAGCCACCCAAATCCAACAAGGATAAGTTCGTTCGTGAAGGGATAAGTGTAACTCCAGCTGTAATAATCATTGACATACATTAGATTGACCAGAAAAAATGAAAATAAGATAACACAGACTAGAAGGCACACCACCAATATCATCCTAATAGTGATGCTCTAAACGTTGTCTTGTCCCTATTTTTGTTGGCAAAGTGTGTTACAAGATTGATAGCCAACTCCATGCGTGTTTCAATACTAGGTTCCTAAACAAGGAAGAAAACATGTGCATTGACATATTAGAAAACCACATTCTATAACGGTTCTAAAAACTATATGAGGTATTACAAACTATATACTTTTATGGAGAATTTTTGACCCAAATGTGGCGCACACATCATCTCGATGATGTAAATTCCATAATCATAGCCATTGCTTTGTATCAGCACCCATCTTGGCGTAATTACAGACCATTTGTGGATTGGGGTGACCTCTTTCGATAAATCAGCAATGAGATGATATAGTACATTCACCTGTTCATGAATACGAAATATGTAGATGATAAATATTGGGATTACACCTTTCACAAAATTTACTTGGAGTACATAAACTTTACTGTTTTCACAACCTGTGTAAATCGGTGATGTTTTTTGCTGGGATTACGCGATGTGTCAAGAATCATTACCTCCCTATTTTGTACATCTACTACAAGTAAGTACCAATGATCTTCCCCATCATGGATTGATACATATATCTATAGTATAAAACATGTAAAACAATGATCATTTAGACATCATAAACATCCATTTATTAATAGGATGATAAATATAATATAAGAAGCAATGTCAAACCTTATTGTTAATGTCGCAAATGAAATGACCATAGTTGGATTTAAATTTATCGTCCAAGAGACCATTCTCTGACAACTCTATTGCAACAACTTGTTGCTACAAAAAAATCATAACATAGAAATCATAAACAAATGTAGATGTTTTGTCTGTACAGGCAATGCACAACACAGATGAGTTGGAATACTTTACCGAGAACCATGTCGGCAAGTACCATCGCTCTTTATTAGTGATGTTGTCGAGCTTTTCATCATCCGACATAATCAACGACAGTGCACCTATTACCTGATAAGTGAACAAGAAGTTAAGTGTCATTTAGTGAACGCTTTAAATCCTACATAATAATTGAAGACAAAAAGGGTATAACAGGAAATGCACTTACACAATTGCACAACCATTTTTTTCACACAAGGATTGCAAATCTGATCGCTTAAGAAAAAAACGGTTTTCATCATACCACACCAACTCCTCCCTCCTTATTAAAGTGACAACATAATACACATGTGTCTCTTACAAATTATGACATATATACTTGTTTTGACAAATTTTGTAATTCACTTACGTTGGAAGCAACTGGTTGTTCAGTATATACGCCCACAAATTTCTCTTGTGGAAATCTTGTAGGGTCTCTATGTGAGGGTAACCACCTCCAAGAGGAGGAGGATAAGAGTAATCAACATCTTTGGCCTGCAAATGTTATGCGCACAAAATTTTAATATTAAAATTAAAAGTGTATAACGCAGTAAACAATTCTTGAAACAGTATGATAAAAAAAGACTCCCGGTACACTTGCCTCTCCACTATCAACTAAGAGGACTTTTTCATTCAACTTGTTGCAAAATTTGTCCAGTCGGTAGGAAAGATCTTGTATAAAATTCTTCATTGAGTAAAGCTTCGTATACACTTTCGCCGACTCCTCCCGCATGGCTTGCTTGATGGAGGCCTGATCCACCTCTAATCTCGTAAGTCTTGCTTCAATTTCCTAAGCAAATGAAAAAAAATTTACTGAACAAACACCACTGGAAATATTGTTGTTAGGAGTAGTTGTTGAATAATACACTTACTTGTTGACGAAACCCCGGTGGACCACATATGGCTTCATTGACTACTGGTGGATCAAGGCGCCCCCTCAGCAAATGCGACTTTAATCTAATTCAAGGGTGCCAAATATTTTATGTGATAAATAAAATATAATTCCATTTCATGAATAAAATTACAAAAAAATTAGATTGTTGTGCGAGAATCACACTGATTTACCTTCTCATTTTCGTAACCTCCTAACTTTTGTAGTCGTTGTAGCCTTGTTCTTATATCTTCGTCACCCCATGATCCAATGCATGGGGTTGGTCGAGACAGCAATGGAGCCACAGTCTCCCCTATTGGTGTCGCACACTCAAGGTAGAAAATCTATATGACACACAACATACAATTAATAAAAATAAAAGTGCATAAAAACTTGGGTAACCAACATTAACCAAATATAAATATTAACATGAGGACAAAAATGCAACCACTAACATAAACTTGTTGTCTCGACTTGTAAAGTTGTACACCCGCAATGATGGAATCAAACATAAATTTTGCCCAATTCCCACCCCCAAAGATGAGACGTCCAAAAACATGTGGAGGAGGGAGGCATTGACTGTGGGCTTCATTGTGGGGCACAAGAATCTCCCCACAACAAGTAGAACAAACAAACGCCGAACTTCAACAGAATCTTCTTTTATTTTCTCTAGCCTAGATCCTATTTCATGCAACAACAACTCATTTTTACCATAAAAATTTGAATTTTTAAGATCCTTGATTAAATTTGGTGAGCCAGTCGTCTTCAATTCAGACCCTCCATAATGTAACCCCAAGATCCATTCTACATCCACTAGTGTAAAAATGTAAGAGTGGTTGTACACGTTTAGAATGCATGTATCGAGGTTAAATCTACTCAATATCCATTCACATAAACCCCTTTTCAACGAGTGGATATTCAGACTTAATAAACCCCCCAATCCCATTTCCTTAACACATTCCTTTTGTATATCGGTAAGGGCTTCAATTGTTTTAGCCAGTATCAGAGGCGAGCATCTGGTTCAAAGAAGATTCTAAAAAATGTATTACAAGTTTATGTTAGTGAATAAACAAATATTGAAATGGTTGAAAGTTTAAGCTTGACAGTAACCTTTTCAGTTTTTTGGCGTTTTATAAGCTCTGGCTTTTCTTGTGTTTTTCCTGACCTCTTTTTTGTCCTGTATCATGCACTTACAGATGTTAACACACTAAAATATAAATGAATTTAAAAAAAAATTGTGATGAAGCAATACTTACATTGTAATTCTTCAACTGATTGTGTACTAACTTGATGACCTTACCGGTGTTTACCGTGATTATATGGTGAGTGAAGTTCCCCCCAGAAGAAAATACAGTCAATTCACCTACAAGATAAGAAAAACTTCAAGTTAAAAATACAAACCCTGCCTTGAATTTGCTAACTTAGAAACTCAGGATCTTCCACTAGGGAAAAATGCGATAGAATAAATCTCCTGAACATAATGTGATATCCACCCATGTGTGGAATTCTCTCTTATGTTAAACATTTGAAACTAAAATGGTTATTATAATTATTTTGTGCCTAATACTAATACAAACTTCTAAAAAATCATTTAACTAATTATTTGAAAGACATTGGAGATCCATTGAAGGCCCACAAAGTATAATATTTCAACAAGTAACGAACTATTAGAAGAACTATTACAGGAAGAATAGAAAAATGAGCGAATCTCTAAAAGATTCTAAATTTGTAGCTTGCAATAGAATCTACAAGCACATAGAAAAAAAAACAATTACATTAGAACTTTCTTGAATTAAATATTTTAAGGTTGTTAAGTTGAAATTGTTCAAGAAGTACTTGGCCCAATCCTATAACATATAAACATCCTCTAATAAATTAATGAGTATGCCTGGTTTTGTTTACCTACTCACCTGGCTGATATGGCCGATCAGTTGTGAACACAACACCTTGTGAAGATTTATCATAATCTAAAAATGTTTCCACCTTGATCAATCAAACACAACTGCGCCTAGTTAGAGTTTAGATGCTTTATATTTTATTTTTTTTGCTCCAAAGTATTTAAGAGGACGGTGGATTTGCACCAACCTCACAACTATGATTCAGCATGTCGGCCCAAGGAACCAAGGCAACCCTTCCATCCATTGAGGGCAATCGGACCTGTGTTTGAGGGAACAGATCTAAACATTCAG
Organism: Ilex asprella; assembly: GCA_023539305.1. Lineage (NCBI taxonomy): Eukaryota > Viridiplantae > Streptophyta > Magnoliopsida > Aquifoliales > Aquifoliaceae > Ilex > Ilex asprella. The sequence continues at coordinate 28,888 of JAHQCQ010045594.1, forward strand.
TTTTATGCATTAGCGTTCATTTCAAAGTTCAAAAAGAATATTCAGATTTAAGCATCAGTCCCAGTGAAGCATGCCAAGAAAGAAGATGGCAAAGAAGGAAGGTTGGATTTGCAGAATACAAAGTGTCTAATTTCTATTTCATATAACATTTTGAAACTAATTTTATTTGAAAAAAATTAAACAGAAAAACGGTATGCAGAAGCATTAGAGTGCAGAAATCTAGAGATTTTAACCACAATCAATGGTCCTATATTCAACATATCTTTCAAAAGTGCATTCACTTTATGCAGCAATGCGGTGCATTAAAAAGGAATGTAAATCCAGATTAAAAGATCTCATCTGTATGTGGTATCTAAAGGCAACGACTTATCAACCACGTCACTGGTGGAAACTCACCAATCGTGAGAAAAGAATTCCGAATGACCATTCGAAACTCTCCATGTTGAACACCTGAGTAACACATAGCACATGTTCAAACAAATGTGATGGCTATGATTAGAAAAACAAAAAAAACAAAAAAATATAGCACTAATGAATCCAGTCACAGTTTACATAAAATAAGGTTCTATAATATGCATGTTCAACTTAGCATTAAGCTCAATTTTTCAAACTTAGAAAACTCTAGAGCTGAAACTCGACAGTAAAAATCGGACATAAAACTCTAGAGTTGGCCTTCCCAGATCCCGCAGTGACAAGAGACTCGTACACTAGACCACCTTTTTTTATAAAGAAATAGAGTTGGAAGTAAATATAAGGACTGCAGAGGAAGGATAAAAAAATAAGATGTATTAAGTTATCCACTGTACTTATTTCTGAAGATTATTGGTTGAACAATAACCATGGAATGTGATCAAAAGTGTGCAATGCATGTTGACGAAGGGCACAATAGGGTTACAAAATTAGTAACAGCTACTAGCTAAGTTTCTTGGGTATAAACATCTAATCTGAACAAACTATATGACCGCACCAGCTTTTATACACATGCTCCACACAATGGCTAGTGCCCTGTGGATGACTGGTCCTGATCTTCTTAATTGTCGATACAATTCAAGTGTGTTCCCATGAAGGGAAAATTCACTTTCAATCATGCTATGATATAGGTACAACGCATCTTCCCAATGACAATTGGTATGTCAGATGCCTGTTGACAGAACCACCAGGTCCTCCCAGGCCCATTTCAATTAAGAATAACTGCTATATTTTAGTTGTTGTAGAACTAGACATCCAGTGTCCTTTTGTTGGATTATAATGTTTGACAACCTATGTCTATCTTGGAATGTGAAGCCGGTATCCATACCCACAGATCACAGATGTCATAACCTTTTCAGGGGAACAGATGATGTATTTGGACTACCAATTCGGGGACTAGCAGTGCAACTCCTTTTGGTCATAGGTTAAGATGCCCTGTTCCAGAACAAGAAAGCACAAATATGTGCCAACCCCAACCCGCCCCCAAAAAAAAGACAGACACACACATGGAGACAGATTCACGAAGGTCCTTGAAATAATAAAATAGCATCAAGACTTAAGAGATTACAGAGTCACAATAATTCCAAAATGGACCAGGAGAAAAAATGGAAGCCTGTAAGAAATAATTAACTCTTCTGGAAATAAATTAGGATATTTTGAAAATATCTTTAATCTCAAGTCATCGTATCTGCCCAAAAGATAGGAATTACTGTAACACCCCAAAACACACCCTGGACGGTATTACATTCTAAACACTATTCACTACATGAGAGCACTAACATAATCCATCAATAAATAAGATTTTATAAAGTTATCCATAGAATTTACATCATTATCCCCAAAAGAATAGACCCATCTTGGCCGTTACATACCAAAAGTTAACTAATGTAGCACAACAGAATATAACAAAATATAAACTACATTTTACATTGTTTCAAAAGAATATCCTAGTCTAGTACAAAAGGATGTGTCGCTCTAAGCGTCCACCTCAGGATCCACTTCCCCGTCTAGTGGAGTCTCCCAATGTACGGGCTCCTCGACTCCCAACTCCTCATCTAGTAAATGATCTGAAAATATGTAATTGTAGGGGATGAGCAAGAAGCTCTGTAGCAAAATCTTTCCAAACTCAAACAAGGTTTATAAAATGTAAAACAGGTCGGTCTCATTTCACAAATATCATATATAACTTTTGAGAGAAATTCGTGACATATAAACAGATCTTAAGTTTATACCACAGTGATAATCAATTGGACATAGAGAAAATCATTCTTTAATAGTAATAGTAACCATTTCCAAATGGTTTGGACCGGTGCCTACCGTTGCATTGTCCCATACCAATGCAACGGCTCCGACATAATCCAATTCATATTCTCATGCAGATATATAGATATATATTGGTTCAACCCATGCCATGTACGTTGATTGCTTCTGAAGAATCTACCCAACGACTATACCTAGTTCACCAATCATAATCAATCACAAGCTATTTGGGAAAGGGCATATCATCCCAATGGCAGTGACGAATCCCTCCCCAGGAAAGGTATACCACCCCTAGTTCGAACTCCAGTGAACGATAGTGGTTGCATTACCAAATGACAATCCACTACAAGTGTTAGGAAACCATCTTACCCCCACTGGGAGAGACTAACCTCTAACACTCTACGGCATTTTTCGAAGGCAATTCAAGTCCGTCACAACAACCATACAATAAGAAAACCAACATATTCTCAATAAACGAGCAATTTCCAAGTATTAACAGAATCCCCAAATTTGGCATGTGACATTTTTAATATCCACTTAAGAAAATTGTAAGAGATCAACTACAATATTAATTTATCACTCAACACAAAGTTCTAAGGTTCCCACATCAACAATAAATGAAGAATTTAAGAGGAGAATCATTTACCCTTGAAATCTAGGTTTTTGGAATCAAGAAAAATTGGGTATCAACCCTAACTTCATGTAAAACATGATAATAATTGCAAGAAAGCCAAGAAATAAAGAACCCATAGCAAATACATACTAATAAGAGTTAAAACATGTATATATAATAGCCCTAGCCTCAATGAAAGAGAATAGGAAGAAATCCCCTACCTTAATTCCTTAGCTTTTGGTGTGAGAACTAGAAGGTTTGATCTTTCTCCACTTGCATCAACACTTGAATCCCTTGATTTTTTTTTCTTCGTTTTTTCTCTCTAAGCCTCTCTAAGCTAGAAGGGATGAAATGAGGTAAAGATTTGGAGAAAACACCCAAAACCCGTCTCAGACGCGTAGCCCTCGGGTTGGCCCGTCCGGACGCGTGTTCTTACCGTCTGGACACGTGTTAGGCGCGTTCAGACGCGTGTCTATTCCCGTTCGGACGCGTGTTTCTGCGCTCAAGTTTCTGCCATGCGCGTCCGGATGCGTGTCTATTCCCGTTCGGACGCGGGTGACAAAATACCCTCAACCTTCAGTGTAGTTTTGACCTATTTAGAGGTCGAATTGAAAAATTTTCGTGAAATACACTTTTGTAGCCCTGGAAGTATAATACCTACTGTCAAAATTTTAGATCAAAGTGATGTCAAAATAAAAAGTTATGATCAAAACACTAGGACAGTATCCAAAATTTCTTTTTTTTTTTACCCAAATTCTCTCTAAAGTGTATTTTGAATCCGGGCTACCCCCAACTTCTACAACATACCCTATTACCTCAAATCACATCTTTATTCCTACTCTTACTATCTACTTAGTTCATTCCTACATCTTTACATATATTAGAATTTTTACAACAATTATTTACTATATATCTATATACATATGTAAAAGAAAATGCGGGGTGTTATAATTCACCCCCTTAAAGAAAGTTTCTTCCCCGAAACTTACCTCAAGTAGTGAAAAAATATGGATACTTCTCCCGCATTTCATGTTCCAGTTCCCATGTAGCTTCCTCCACTCCATGGTGTTGCCACAAAACATTCACTAATCTGATAACTTTGTTGCGAAGCACTTTTTCCTGGGCATCGAGAATTTCTACCAGTTGTTCTTCGTAGGTTGCTCCGTCTTGAATTTCAATCTCCTCCAAGTTCACGACTGGGGTTGCATCTGAGTGACACTTTTTCAACATGGACACGTGGAACACGTCATGTACTCCGGATAGCTGGCCTGGTAGTCGAAGTTGATATGCCGCCTTGCCTACTGCTTTGATTACCTCAAACGGTCCGGTATATCTTGGCGCTAACTTCCCCTTCTTGTCGAATTGAAACACGCCCTTCTTGGGTGACACCTTGAGAAATACGTAGTCTCCCACCTTGAATTCTAAGGGTCTTCGTCTGTGATCCGCATAGCTCTTCTGTCTACTTTGCGCTGTCCGTAGCCTCTCTCGGATGAGATGAATCTTCTCTGTTGTCTCTCGAACAATGACCGGTCCAAACAAAATATTCTCGCCGACTTCTAACAAACACGTCGGTGATCGGCATGGTCGTCCATACAATGCCTCATACGGGGCCATCCCAATACTTTCCAGATAGCTATTGTTGTAAGCAAACTCCACCAATGGTACGTGGTCGCTCCAACTCAATTATAACATTTTATTGTGATTCTTTTGGACTAATTATACTTTGATGGAGTTTAAATGGTGATGTTTCAAGTGCTAAAGTGATAAAAAGGATTAAGGATTTCAAATAAAATATTTAAGTGTAACTACAACACTTTAAGGAACAAAGGTGGATAAGCTTGAGGACAGCATCACCGTTCGAATGGTGGTTAACGTTCGAATGCCCCCATGAACCAAGCAGATGAGACAAAGGCGTGTTGCAGACAGACCCTGGAGATTAAAGCCTAACGTTCGAACACTAAGCCACGTTCGAACGCATCATAACGTTCGAACGCCATCCCACGTTCGGACGACACTGGAAGCACTGACATGATCAGATCGACTGAAATATATAGCGTGTGTTGACTTCCAAGCCAGAAGAAAGATCCTCAGGCACATGAACGCCATGATCAAACACAATTTCTAAATTATTTGAGGACCCTGACTGCTGCAGGGAGTTGGTGAATGACCTTGGCAGAAGGCTGCAACCCATGTGAAAGCCAGAAGTTCAACATTCAGACACAGGGCAAAAACGACCTTCACGTTCGAACGGAAGGTACCATTCGAACGTTCCCACTGATAGACTGCAAATTGCCTGATTCTTTGACTGCACTCCAGATCTTTTACCTTGATTCGTCTAGCACTGTTCTTTCACCCCTCCCTTGCTCTTGCCTGCCTATAAATACTCCCTTTTTGGGAACTTTGAGGGGACTCTTGGAGAGGAGACATCAAGATCTCTTCTCTTGA
>JAHQCQ010030347.1:0-10199 GCA_023539305.1 Ilex asprella
GTCTTTTCAATATTTTTAGATTGGCTGAATTTGAATCTTTTTTTTTACCTGATATTTGATGCTTGGATTAATGTTTAATTAATGGTTTAATTATGGTTTTATGTTAAAGCTAATTGTTGATGATTAATTGTGGGGTTGAGAATTTGAAAGAATTCTACTCACCAATTGGTGACTAAGAAATAGGTTTTGATTGGGCTCTAACTCATCCTCATGCCCCAAAGGTATCATTATGTTCTTTAATTTAATGCTTACGATATTCAAAGAAAATTAAAAATTTACTTTTCTACTAATCCCATTACAAACTAGGATTTTGGTTGATACTTATTACACACATATCGTTTCAGACTTACATTTGATGAATTCGAGAAAATGGATCATTGTCCATACTTCTCCTCAACTGGATCAACGAAGGCGAGATCAGTTCGGCTCACTTCCCAACTGACTCGATCCTAAACTTTGAAGTGACAAGCAACAGAAAGAGAGTTCAACTTAGGTGTCAGGCTTGAGAAGTGTCATTGTACTCGGTTGTCCTATGTTTGTTGTACTTTTGTAGGCAGAGCTCAACCTCGCTAACGCGGTACTAATTGGTAGGAAGAAAGGGATGAAGTTGACAAGTGGGAAAGAAAGATTGCAAGCCATCCCATATCACACAAGTTTCCCCTGAATATTTGTTTATTAATTCATGTGAACGATAGTCTATCATTACTAACTAATAATCTTGAACTCATGATGTCATTCAATGGAAAGACAATGCTTTTAATTGGTAACTTTTTTTTAATTTAACAAGTGCCTTCAAACACGATTTTATTTATTTATTATGGTTTATGCTCAATTGGTCCATATTCAATTACTTTGAATTTTTCTATTATAGTAGTTGATAAAAAGTGGTAATAGCAATACTAACGTGATGTGATGTGATTATTAATGTAAGTTAGTGTTTATTTACATAAATGTTTAATTATATAAGTTGTACACATGTGTTGACATTTTCCGGTGATCATGTTTTCAAATGAAGTTTTTCCAATTTAAAAATAAATAAATAATAGTTGGTTCATATCAACTATCGGCATTTTATTTTTTACACCAATTATTTTGATTTGAATGTGCTATAGGTGGTGAATTTGTGGAAGAGAATTACAAGAAACAACGAAATTATGGTGAATAGGTTACTCTTGGATCTTATGTTGAATATCTCGCCAAATGGCCATTAACTAATATGCACCAAATTGAATGCAACTTGGTTTGTTGTTTGTCTAACTGGGCCAGATTGACTTGAGGCTGAGGCCACGTGTAATTGGGGTCGTTTCAAATTTTTGTGCAATAGTAAATGTCATACAATTACACAACACACACACAAACCGATGATGCACTTTAGATTTTATCAGTTCTGCAAACTTGACAAAATTGTTAGAATTGTAAATAATTGATAGTTGGCTTTATTTAAATTTTGGTATGACAATTAAATACAAAGCGTGATGCAATAATCAGGTATTTTTTTGTGGGCTTATGGGATAGGTAAATTCAACAATTATTATATGCATGATGGTATATTCTTGATTTTTCCTGTGTATACATTGTATTTTATTTTATGGAAAAACTTAGGCATGTATATTATTGAATTTGTTGCAATTTTTTAACGAGTAACATAGTGCCTTCAGGCATGGACAATTACTAGTAAATCTATATTAGGTATCAAAACACTTAAATTAAGAACCTCCAATAAAAACCCATTTATACATTTGATGGTGTAAATTTAAGTGGATGAGCAGAAGATATGAATTATGCTTGACAGCTTGGGTCTGAGCTACGAGGCTCGTGGGGATTGTGATATGGTGTTTGAGGGATTGGAGCGATTGGGGGGTTTGCGCAGTAAAATTATAGTGGTTCACCGGCTCGGTAGCTCGACTAGTCCACTATTCAATGGAGGCTCTTGCTCCTTTTCTCTTTATTGATAACTTGAGTAATTTATAGAATAGTGTATGTGCCACTTGGATCTCTCTCCTTCGTTGGAGATTTATCTGACTTATATAGCCTCTTGCTTACCTTTAACCCGGATTTACTTCCTCTAATCATGGGATCCTCCCACCTTCTTTCCTCGGTGGAGGAGTCACCTAATTTCCAAAGAGCTAGCTCTGTGGGATTTATCCCGAGATCTTCGCCTTCCATCTGTAGGATCCTCTTTAATTTTTGGAGAGGATCTTGGATGGTTGAGAATTTTGTGCCTCGAATTCAGCTTAGCTATTGCTCCGAAGGATTTTGCTGTTATGTAGCTTATCTTATCATTTTCGGTATTGTCTGGTTTGAGGGAGAGCTCTGGCTCTGCACCTCTGAGTTCTGTGTTATTCTGACCTGACCTCATTTCCCGAGTTCACACTTTGAACCTTGTTTGAGGTATCATCAACATTCATCACTATTCTTCACCATGAATATATATATATATATATATATATATATATATATATTAGTCATTGTCCGTGTCTGAAGGCACTATATAACACACAAAAAATTATAACCAGTTGCCTAGTTTTAAAAAGAATGGCTAAAAAAAATTCATACTAATTTTTTCTTTTAAAATGACTTAAAACATACTATCGACTGTATCCGCCATATTAATGGAACTATCAGAAAATGTACAAAAAAATACCAAAATAACACCACATATACAAATACCTCAAAACAACATCACATGTAATTTATCACCACTATCACCATTCAACTCAATAATACAACATATAAACATAAACTCAATTATTAAACTTTCAACTTGTTAAAAAAATAACACATTACTCAATAAAAAACATGTGAGTTGAAAGAAAAATGAATAAAAACACACGACTTCCATCTTTCTCCCTTTCAAAGAGAAAAATGCAGCCTAAAAACACAACATTTAGGAATTCAAATGCCGACAACCTCTCAAAATTTGTCAGCTTGTCACAAATAAATAAATAAAAATAATACTATGAAGCATGAATTTGTACCAAAAAATGAGTAGAAATACAAAGCGCACAACATGCTTAAGAGAAAATTCTTGCTATGAAACAACAGATAAAGGAAACCCCTATAAAGTAGTTTTTGCAAGAAAACAAAAGAGGTCAAAAATTACCGTTTATACAATTCATTTCAAGCCTTGGTACCAATTGATTTACAATTATGCCAACAGCATATCACCATCATAAAACACCACGAAGGCAATAACCATCAAAATAAACACCGCAACTCAGAGTTTCACCCTAAACTAAAATACCAACATCAGAAAAATAATTATGACATTTAAATTTAATACCCTAAGCATAATTGATATCAAATATACCATTTAATTCAACGATAGCAAACTTTAAAATAAGAGTTACACGTATCATGTAATTTCAATTGAAATATAATTAAATTGATTTAATTCAACTTAAGAAATTGATCCCAAATTAATAGAGCCCTAATACTATTTGAATAAAAATCAGCATTTGATAAAACCTGAAACATAGTTTGACTCAATAAAAATTAAGGATTTAATTTCGATAGAAACAAACTTAGTTATGAGATAGAAAAATCACTAAAAAACTGTGGATGAATATCATGATAGCACAAATGGTTAATTAAAGACAACCTGCAAAATCAAACAAAATTTGAACGTAGTAGACAAATAATAGTAGATAACATGGCTTAGAGAAATAGTAATAGACACCATGAATTAGACAAATGGAACACGAAAGACACCATGAGTTATAGAAATAGTAGTATGATGTAGACATTAGACAAATTGAACACATTAGACACCATGAAGAGAAGTTATCTCAATAGAGAGAGATCCTACCTCCTCCAAAATTTATTGCCTAGTTGATTTTATTCATCAATTTAGCCCTGTTCAAAGGATAGTCATCAACATAATTTGAATTCTCTATTTATTTTCTATAAGTTATGCACAGAACATAGAGAAAATCCATGCCGCTGGTTATCCATGCTTTCTATTTCCAAAAAGTTAGCACCAAAAAATTACACATTCAACACACTTTTTTTATCAGAAATGCACATGGACAAAAGTGGGTGGACCTTCTATCCAAAGTTAGAGATGCAACACAATTTTTCCCCCAAGTGCTGAAACCCACAAACAAAATTCAACCTTTTTTTTCCCAAAATTATACAATGAACACAAAAAGGCATAAAGTATTTCAACAATTTCAGAAAGGGTACAAAGTATGCTTGAATCACTTCAACAAATCCAAGCAAACCCACAGTACTTAATAGTACTCCACTTTAACCAATTAGTCAATACCAAAATCAATGAAAACAATCAAATGAATAAAGCAAGAAATTCCCTATCTAACCCTCAATGAATAAAGAAAGTAAAAAATCAAGAGGAATTCTAACCATTATACACTTGGAAGCAATCCAAACATCAACACATTTGTTATCCACTATATTTAGTACCTCTACTTGCAGCAAATGCAATTGTAATTACAACTGTTCAATTTAAAAAAGTGAATGCATGCTCGCATAAAAATTAGAAGAAGAGAGAAAAAAATAAAAAATGGTCTAAGATGCTACTTAAGGCGGTTTAGTTTGTTAGAATCAAATCAACACTAAGTTTCTCTTCCTTTATCTTATTGAGCTAATAAAAACCCATCAATTGTGTACGGACTATGAGTTTATACAAATCATATGGCAATTAAAAGTGAAACCATGGAGGACATGTTTCAATCAAGTTTGTAAATAGTGTGCCTAATTAAGGTATACACAAATTCAATACCACGGAGAATATTAACCACCCATTTAGACAGTGCAAGGCAAGAGCCCAAAGTTTTCCAATTGACGAAACCCTTACCTTCTAAAACTATATGAGTAGGAGCATCAGTCTTTTCCCAAAGCATAACTGAGCATCCAATTTTGCCAGTATTTCTCCTTTCTCTAATGGATGCGTGGATGGTTTTATGAATTAGAATTAGTAATTGAATATTGATATAACCAACTATAGGATGAATTCAATGCACAACTTTCTCAATATGATGAGTCAGATCGTACACCAGCTCTCCGGGATCAAATTTTCCACAAGGTGTTCGAAGAAGATGGACATGGATATTGCAAGACCTACGGTACTGGTGTGCCTCAAAGATTAGTGTACCAAAAAGACACAAGCTCATCCGATGCACCAAATCCTGCTTTCATTGATAAAATATGTCATGCTGTGTGTGAAAAATTAGAGCCGCAAATTAAAGCTGAATTTGAAAAGGTTCATGTAAGGATTGGTTTGTTGGAATCACAAGCCGATAGTGTAGGTGGATCTAGGGTTAATGCCAATCAGGTGGAGTATAAGAAATGTTATATTTTTATTTGACCAAATTTAAAATCTATGTATGTAATATTTTAATATGTGGTATAACATGTCTTATAGGTTCCAGACACATCTAGTTCACATCAATTGTTGAGGGAGTCGGATGAAGAAATATCTCCACGGTCAATTGATAAGTCGTCCATACCATCTCCATCTCCCTTGCCTTCTGATGAGGTGAAATGTATTTTGAATATTTTGTATTTGACATTTGATTAATTTGTTAGGTTTGAGTGCATTATTAAAGGTATGAATAAGAATTTTAGCTTTGAGTGTATAGTAAAATGACTTCATTAATGGATGAAGAGTGTGTAAAGTTTCAACTTTGGATATAAAGGCTAAGTTTTTTTTTTTTTTTTGGTAATTGAAATAAGCAAGTTTGTAAGCAATTGTGAATGCACTTTATATGATGTTTGTTGTATCATTTTTTCCAATGCATTTCACAAAATCCCGCAAGTGAAACACTTATCTAATGCTGTGAAAATGTTATACAGATGCACACTGCTAAAAATAACAAAGGAAAGGAGGTTCTTGAAGAAGTTAGTCTACAGGTATATTTATTTTGTATGCCATATGATGTCTTTCAATTGTTATGAATAATCATGTATTAGACATTTTAAATAACAATTGTTGTTTTGATTGAATTATGCATATTATTGTAGGTTGGAACTAAAGTAGGTTTGCTAAGTTCCAAAATTCTAAAATGCATATTAGCAGAGGGTATTCTTGTTAGTACAGACCCATTGGCCGAAGTGAATGGAATACATTTGGGATCAAATTTTTGGAAAGTATTTATTGAAAAGGCAATTGAGAGTAATGCATGTTTGACAAGACCTCATCAAGGAGTCAAAACAGTTGGGAATGCTGTTCAAAGAAATGTTGCTTGGCCATCTACTGATATATTTTCAACTTCTTTTAATTCTTTAATACATATATCTATGTTTTTTTCTATGTTGTAGTGGTATTATAATAACAAAATTTTTATTTGTTTTTTCAGGTACTTTTGAAATGGTAGGTGATTTGCAGAAGAAATATGGAAGACCTTAGGATTTTTTTTACATTTTTATTATAAGCATATGTGGATACAACATTGAACATTTTGTTTTAATTTTATCTTTTTTATTTGTACTTTGGGAATTAACGTTATACTTGGTAGATTTTAAACTGTTTTGTCTAATTGATGATTTGTTTATGTATATATATGAACATATTTTTACTTGGTGTTTAGATTTATATATGAATACAATTGTATGTAGAATTATTTGACTGTGATAAGTCTTTTTGATTTTTGTGATATATTTGTGTATAAAGGATAGAAATTGATAATATAATTTTTTTTAAAAAAAATTTGACCTTTTTTTGAGGCGGCATTATTGTTGACACAATTGTATTTTGTCAACAAATACATAACATTTGTGACGGCAAAGTGCCTGTCACAAATGTTATACAAAATTGCGGCACCATTATTTGCGTCAGACAATTTCTGCCACTAATGTTTTTTGCGACGGCATAATGCCGCCTCAAATACTTTTCCGCGGCTACTAAATGCCGCGGCTACTAAATGCCGCCGCAAAAAGTATTTGTGACGGCAAATATACTTTTTGCAGCAGCCTTTTGTTATCACAAAAAATATATTTTCTTATAGTGATGTGTTGTGGGAGCTCGAGATGGGGCTCGATGTTGGTATTACTTGCGTGAGTTTCATCTCATGACATGACATGATTTAAGACATTTGTTCATAATAAACATATTTGAATGAATGCATGAAATGATTGTTGCATGTGACATTTTATATGCATTTAGGTTAAGAGAAATTTTCTATAAATGTTATTCTATTGAGCGTTGACTCACCCTTTATGGGGACATTTTTTAGGTATCGGACAGACATCCACCGAAGGCGAGGCCATGGGCTCGCTTTGACGACAAAGTCGGTCTGTGGCTCTTATTTTAACTTTGTAGTCTCTTGTGTATATTTACTTTTGGCCTTGTATAATTTTTGTAACAAAAACTTCTTTTATATTAAAAATGCATGTATATGAGACTCATTTGAAACATTTATTCTTTTATGAATGAATGTTTGTATGTAACAATGATGATTATAGTAGTATCTGATACTATGAAATCAAAAATGGATAAATGGAGCTTGGATGGGTGAGGTGATTGTATGATTGTACATATTGTGTTTTGGGTAGAGCTTCTCGTACAAAGGAGACTCGGCCTAAATTTTGTTAAATTATGGATACTGGTAAATGAGACATAAAGGTATGGTATCGAGTTATACGGTATTCATGGTTATTCTGCGGGTTGATGGGTGATCAACCGGATAATTACAGACACCCGGAATTTGGGATGTCACATACTGACTATGTGAGTCCTGATTTAATTGTTGCACGCTAGTGCGTGTGACATTTCTCTGACTGGGAATTACCTCCCATAAAGGGTTAGGATTAACTTTGAGAGAGAGAATTCTCTTCGGGTTCGTTTGTTTAGCGGGAGAATGGTAGAAAATGCAAGAAAGAGAAATTTTTTAAAAATTTTATGGGTTTAGTTAGCATGAAAAAGAAAAAGGTATAAAACATAATTTTCTTTCATGCTTGAATTTTCTCATAATAACCAACTTTTTTTTCTTGTAAAAAACACAAGAAAATGCAAGAAAGTTGTGATATATAACTAATTTCTTATTTTACCCTTATTTTTCTTAAAATATTTGATTGGTTATTAATTTTAAAAAATTTTGATATGGATTTGATTAATTTTATAATTTGACCCAAAAACTTTGTGTTAGTGATTGTCTTAGAATTTGGTTTCAAGTATTTTTTTTAAAAAAATTAACTTTCAATTATAATTATATATATATTTTCTTTTTTAGATTGATTTAATATAATTAAGGGTAATTTAGACAATTATAAAAAAATTCTTATAACTTTACTTTTTTTCAAATAGTAGAATGAAATTTCTTTAAAACTTTTCCGTAAATTTTTCATTCTAACCAAATATATGCATGAAAATATATTTTCAATAATTTTTTTGTTCATGTCACTTTCTATCATTTTTATTTTTCATCATTTTTTTTTAACTAAACGGAGCCTTGGAGTTAGCTTTTTTTAATACTACACTAGCTAAAAAAAGCTGTAAAAAATGATCAAATGATGTAGCACAACAAAGATGAAACTTTTGGTCTCGTGTTTTTTTTGGAATTCCAATTATCCCAACCCTCAAGGTTGGACAAATGCTAGACCTACGCACAAAGTTGGCTTTCCACGCATAAAGGGTAAATGTAGGACCAATGGCCCCAAGGAGCGTTTGCACCTAGTAAATTTTGAACTCTTGACCGGTACCAAGTGACCCTTGAACCACCGGGCTAACCCCTTGGGGTTAAAAACTAAACTTTTTAAAATATTGGTAAAAATATTTCAAAATATCTTAAACACAAGTATTTTTTAAAAAACTAGTCAATGTGAAATTGAGTTTTTCTCGTAAAATATAACACAAAAATCTTCTAATAATGTTGTTAGGTGAAAGTTACAAACATAAACAAGTAAAGGATGTTAAAAAAATAAAAAAATAGAATACTTCAACAAAAAAGATAACAATGAATGTGTTTATAATAATAGTCAGTCATGTAATATCATAATTTCAATGAAGCATATATAAAATAAATAAGAAGAATATAAAACAAATTAATTAATAATTTTGAATCTCAAAAGAAAAAAAAACCTCATTAACACTTTTCACTTTACATATCACATGTTTTTGGCCTCCCCCCCCCCCCTTCTTTATGGGGCTCTACTTCAGCGTTTTTGCAGCCTATTTAGGTTCTGCATTTAGTCACAAGTCTTTCTACGTATCCAAATCCAAACTCAGTTCAAAATTTTCAATCAGTATCAAATAGTAATAATTTGCATAGTTTATATCCGAATTTGTTAAAATAAAAAATTTGATCAAAAAAATACAACATAATCCATATAACTAAATTAGAATTAAGTTTTTGGGACATATCTATATAATAAAACAGTTAGGTATTTGAAATTTTATCTTATACATATTTTCTCCCCTAAAAATATTATATCACTCATTTCTATCATATGTTTAAAAATTTAATATTTGATTAATTTTTAGTTTAATTTAACTTTTATTTTAGACATTATCCATCTACGATAGTATACACACGTTGAGAAAATTTGTCGTATTACGTATTTTTGTCGATATTTTTTAAAAAATAATGGGTAAAAATAAATTTAAAATGATGTAATCAAATAAATGAAGGAAAGAAAAATTATTATTTAATATAATAAAATTAATTTTTTGGATGCTCGAATTTTGTGTTTTATCGCACATTCAGGCACGAATTATGATTAATATATCAATCATAATTGATTAAAAATAACAGTCTCTATCTGACTAATCCAATATAATTTAGATTTGAATCAGAATACGATCATTTCTCAAGCAAATCTCTCCCAACTCAGATAAAGGCAATAAGAAATCTCATATTTCTAAACGACTCCGTTAGAACTTCACATTAGTTGCATGACACTGTGGTATTGAATTTTTTTTTTCGTTATTATACATTTAAATAATTTTAGATCAAAAAATTATTTTGATAGAACCGTACATTAGTTTGGCTAGTTGTCACCTTGGTTGGGTAAGTCAAATTCA
The DNA here is from genome assembly GCA_023539305.1 of Ilex asprella. Taxonomy (NCBI): domain Eukaryota; kingdom Viridiplantae; phylum Streptophyta; class Magnoliopsida; order Aquifoliales; family Aquifoliaceae; genus Ilex; species Ilex asprella. Next base: position 9,980 of record JAHQCQ010030347.1, read on the forward strand.
AATTGGGTTGAACTTACAATACCCACTGATAGTCTTATTAAAACCTTTCTTTCCCAAAAAGCAGCAACAAGTTTGAGACTTCAAGCTTTAAGAATGAAGTATCCCTAATTGGGTTTATCTTTGTGGTGTAACTAATGATGACTCAATGGAATTGGTATGAAAAGAGGGAAGACTTGGGCTAAGGAAATACAAATTGAATTTTTTTTTTTTTTTTTTTTTT
>JAHQCQ010030349.1:0-10197 GCA_023539305.1 Ilex asprella
GTAAAGCTCTAGAAAAGTGGAAGAGTTTCACTCCTCTAAGCAAGAAGGGAGCTCAAATAATGAAAGTGCAAGACGTAAATAAAAGCATGTATGTAAGAGCATAAATGTAAAGACTTGAAGTAATTAAAGAAACTACAACTCTTAAGTAAGTGTAAATGTAAACATTAATGTAAAGAAAAATGAGTGGGAATCTAAACTCCCCACTTCTTCTGGCAAAGAGAAAGACTAAGACAAGAATTGAAATAGATATAAGTGATGAAATGCCAAGTGATGAATCCCTCAAATGGTTCCACCCATGAGTCCCCCTCTTCTCTCCACAAAATCAAGTGTATTTTTAGGCAAGGAGAAGGCAGGGAGAGGGGTAAAAGAATAGAGCTGGGCGCCAAAGTAAAAGTAAAATGTCAACCACTCTGCAGGCAGTCTATCAATACAGTTCGAACGGTAAATGGCGTTCGAACGGTTTCTCTGTCTTTGCTCTCTACCGTTCAAACGTCAGTGGATTCAGTGCCTACCAATTATGTCAGAAGACACGTGGTTGTCTGTAGAAAAACTTCCTCCAAGTCTTTGTGCAAATCTCCCTCCAGGTCCTTGCAGAATCTGACTGTTTTTTTTTCCAATAATTCTAGGGGCGTTCGAACGGTGGTTTTCGTTCGAACGTGGCACTCAAGAGCCTGGGCCTTCTGACTGCAAGTCTGCAACATGCCATGTCTTTAGGCAGTCTGATTTTGTCATTGCTCCAGTGGACGTTCGAACGTAGTACTCAAGTCTCCAGGGCCTTGGGTTTTTCCTGCAACACAGATTGTAATAGTTGGCCTGGTTTTTCATGACCGTTCGAACGGTATTTAACATTCGAACGTTGTTTTCTTATTCCAAGCTTCTACAATTTATTCCTTAATGTGTTGTGGTTGCCTTCAAAGGTGCTTTTTGTTGCCTTTGAACCCTTGTTCACTTTAAGACCTGAAACATCATCACTTAAACTCCACCCAAGCATAATTAGTCCAAAACGAGGCATAAGAATATGCTATATTTGAGTATTAATCACACCCCCAACCTAGATATTGCTAGTCAATAGTATTATAATTATAATTAGATGTAAATCTATTTTTAACACCTTTTTCGTAGGTTATCCGGCTGCATTTAGCTTATGCAACAAGCCGTTAAACCTCTAGGTTTACCCTAGAGGACGAGTGTTGTCTCGTGAGGGTTTCCAGTGAAGCTACCCACAAACTTCAGTCAAATAGATGTAAATGTGAAATTGCTGATTAAAGTAAATTATCACTATGGTCATTGAGATACCCATGCCTTAATTTTGGCTTTAAATTCCGCACGCTCTTCACCATTGGTACCATCCCTAGGCAAAAATTAGCATCTGACACATTAGCATTTGAAATTTCTTTTGTAGTAGGATGATCATTTTAGAAATAAGAATTGGTGTATAACAAACGTTCCACTTTTATCACCCTTCATGAATAGTTTTGACTTCCCAAATCTCTCATAGGGATGCTCTCAGCAAAAGATTCACTCTGACTATGGTGACATGTTTCTCATTGAGCATGTAATTAGAAGGTGGCCAATCAGAAATTACATGCATAATTTAATAAAGGAGTGAAACTTTTTAGCGAATAGACTAATCATGTTCTTGACATAACCTCATGGAAGAATATTGATGCAAATAACGAAATGCTATATAACATACCCCAACTTGTGATTAACAACGTGCATATGCATCAAACTTGAGATCAATTAGGGCTTTCATAGGTTGTAATGTGGCTAGAGGTTAGTCGCTAATGAAATGACGTCAATAGAGTTTCAGAAAAAAAAGAATGCTATCTCTTTTATGCATTTTAGCACACCTCTGGTTGGCTTTTCGATATTTCTTCTAGGAATGGGATTTCTTTCATGTGCATTTCTCATTTTTCACTTTCTTGGCAATTCCCTGTCTCTCTACCTCTTTTTTCTTTTTCGGTTGTTTTCACAGATTTTCTTTTCTTTCATGAACAGTAGCTTCCATTATCTTTTCTAGTATCCTTGCTTTTCTTATATCATTCGGATTTATACGATGGTGCAAGAAAAATAGATAACAGGGTAGGTCAAGTATTTTTCCTTGTGGCTTGATCATCATCTGGGCTTTTTGGAAAAGAATTTATACTCTGAAGGCTCGATCATGGCTGACTAGGGTCATGCTTTCGTGAAAGGATTAGCTAAGGCTCAAAGTTGATTCAAAGATGGCCTAAGATCCTTTCTCAAGTATGTGCATACGCATGTGTCGTCTTGCCTATAATTATTGCAAGGTATGTAATAGATCACATTAGTTGTATCAATCAAAACAAAATTAATGAGATTATTGAAAGATGGGTGATGAAAGAAAACCTTTCTTGAGTAAATGTGGGTGTTCTCTCTGAAGCATCGCAAGGTTCAAAACATACCATGGTATCTTTTGTTATCGTCACTGGTCATGTCAGGTTTTCCAGGAGATGTCGGTTATATACCGATTCCATTTTCAAGTTTGATCACTGTATACTTTGAAAATAACAAATACTCATGTTCATTTGTTAATGTAAGCACAGAGATAATATCAGTTAGAAGAGTTGTGGTCTAAGGTCAAGATTGCCAAGATATGTGTCAAATTGATCATGTGATTAGTTACTTCATCCAACAGTCTTACATCCACATGTGTTTTTATCAACAAGAATTACTTAAAGTGCTAATTTTACAAATGCTTTTAACTAGATAAAAATGACAAACTGAATCATTCCATTCACAAAATATGATCATTCGGTACATCAATAATTAATGATTCAATCTATCCAAAAAGAGTAACAGGATAACATCATATACACATAAAACTTAAAAATATCCATAAAACACTCAAACAAACTAAACAAACAATCAAAAGAACAGATAATCCACAAAAACAAACATCTCCTCTAGCTCCAGCCTTAAGATAGCTAAGAATCTCGTCATGTTGTTTGAAGATTTTTGCTAGCTGTAGGAGAATCTCAGCTTGATTGATCTCAATCCCAATCATAACATCCCTAAGGGACCTCTGAGCACTGGAGCTAGGTCTTGCTTGATCAGGCTGTGCTCTCTCCTCCTCCATCTCTCTCTCTAACTCCCTTTCTTCTTCTCGGTCAAGCTTTTCTTGTACTTCATCTCCTCCTTGGGCTGGTGGCATTTCTTGCCTTTTTGCCGAGGTATCACTGTGCCCCCTGCTTCTTTTGAACGAACCCTTGTTAAGTTGCCCCATTGGCAACTGTATCTCCATCTCGGGTCTCTCCCATACTCCATTTTCAAGACAAATCTCCGTCACTAAAGTGGCAAAGGGTAATGCACTTTTCTTCACATTATATCCTTTCTTGATTTCATTTAAGATCAGAGAAGGGAGGTCAATGCTATGTCCTTTTCCTATAGCATAGAGGAGGCGAGCCATCTCTGGCAAAATCTCATTTTTTCTTTTTAGAGGGGCTAGGTTGGAGACCGTAATTAAGTTGAGCATCCTATACTTGTCGGTTAATTCCCCTTGTTTCAAAAAAATTCTCCTTCCCCATGAAAAATCTGTAATTCTAGTCAATTCCTTACCTACCCTATCTAACTCAACGTTTTTCTTTGGGGGGTATTTGGGGTTTTCCACTTGAGGCAGTTCTGGTCTAATTTCCATGAGATACGCCTCATCCACATTGATGTGGTTTCCCCGTACATAGGTCTGTATGGTGCCATTGATGATTTCGGCGTTGGAGTAAAACTCCTACACTAAATCAACAATGGCCCTCCCCCCATTCTTCAAATTCCATACCCATTCTCTTTTCTCCATCTCTTCCAGTAAACCTAATTCAGCAAAATCAGAGACTACAATGTCTCTCTCACACACCACAACTTGATTTCTAAAGAAATTTTCATACCTTTCCACTTTTAGGGCGCTTGGGAACCTGGTACGGTTGTACCTCTTCCTCCTTTCCTTGCCTTGTCCTTCCTGGATCACCTCCTCACCCCAGTTGGGCTCTTGGTTTATTGGTGGATCACGCCTAGCAGGTATTTTCATTCGAGGCATGTCGTTCGAACGGTGGCAGCCTGGAGAGGGCTCTGAAACTTGGGGTTTCTGGTGTGGTGTTGCTGTTTTTGAGTTGGAGATGGGTTGGGGAGGGTCGAATTAGGGTTTCCCAGGGTTTAAAGGTAGATTGAAGTATGGGAGGTAAGGAACAAGCTCTAGGGTTGCAGATTTTGAAATGAATCAGACGTTCAGGTTTTTATACTCTGCGTTGTACCATTCGAACGATATAAATGTTCAAACGTGAAATGAAAATTTTAAACTATCGTTCGAATGGTGAATGCTCCCAGTACTTTGTGTTTTCAACAATGTTTTCATTAGAGAAGTCATAAGTCACAAAGTACTGCAAGCATCACATGTTCGAACGGTCCTAAACATTCGAACGTTAAACCAAAACTAAAATGTTCCTCTATTACACTACATACACTAAGAGACGGTTAAACATCACAAGTTCAAAGTAAAAATTTATGACGTCTTAGGATAAATCCCCACCCACGCTTGAGGTTGGTATTTTGGGACATTCCTTACTCGGCCCATATTTTCATTGTAGAAACAGAAAAATATGTACAAAAATAAAAAGGAATTGCAAACTATTTACCAAAATTCGGACCATTGGCTTTCATTCCTCAAAACACAATTTTTCCACAGTTTGTCAAAGAGCAATCTTAGTCTGAGTCATCCTCTGTGTAGCTCGAACTACCAGTGACTCTTCCAATCTCTTGTCGCACAAATCGGTTAATAATAACACCGGAATAGGATGACATGTTAGGATAATCCTTACTCTGCCCATTCACTATCCAGTCTAATCGATCGAGTGCGCGACCAGAAATTGGTTCAGAGCACTGATTGTATCTTTTATCATGAAATACCCGGCCACACTATTTACAGGCACCAAGTCTATTGGCACAATGACGTCTAATAAAAGTGCTTCTGCCACAGAGAGGTTTTGCTTGCTGTTCTCGGATCTTATTTTTCCTTACCAGTCTTGCTTTTCTCATGATCATAGTATGCACATCTGATGGAAAAGTGCGTATAGCTCCTAGACTAAACCAAAAAAGTTTAACATCCATGATTCCTAAGTTTTAAGACTTACTATCCGGTTCTTTAACGTCTGCCAGTCACAAAGACAATTTAAACTAACTCACAGATATAGCAAGGCAACAACAAAAATTTAAAAATTTTATGGCGTGGGTACAAGAACAAAATACAGGCAAAATATGAACTACCGGTTCTTACACCCCCAACCTGAACTGAACATTGTCCCTAATGTTTCGAATTTACCAGTATGGATCTTGGAAATGAGGTTGAACTGCAGTGACCCATGCTTCTTCGGATACCTACAAATCCAAATGCAACCATTAATCCTTTCGGTTCAAATCTTGGCCTCGATTAGGCTTGTAAGGCTTGTATGTGATTGCGAAAAGTAGCAATATATCCATACACAAATGTAGTAAAACAATATACAACATCAGAATAGGGATCTGCTCTTCGGGGTACATGGACATGATTTCGCTTGGTTATGGTTGGTTTCGCAGACAAAAGAGGAAGAAAATTAAGAAGGAGAAGAAAGAACGAAGCGAGGAAGGAGAAGAAGAATAAAAAAAGAAGGAAAGAAAGAAAAAGGGAGGTGGGGGGCTCAATAGAGATAGATGGGGAAGGTAGAAGATGGTGGTGGGGGTCTCATGATGGTGTCTCCTCGGGTCGAGTTTTTACCTGATCCGATCCTTTTGAGTGTCGGCAGGCGTGATTCTCAGAGGGATATTCGGGTTCCATTAAAACAATGGTTTCCACATTTTTAACAAAGTCCTCCAAAAATGGTTTCAACCTCTAGCTATTAACAGTAAAGATATTACTGTTTGATGGGTTTTCTACTTCTATTGCTCCATGATCAAACACCTTTTTGACAATGTAAGGTCCATTCCATCTTGATTTTAACTTACTAGGGAAGAGGCGGAGTCTTGAATTAAACAATAGGACCTTCTGGGAAGGTTCAAAAGATTTCCGTAAAATGTTCTTGTCATGGAAAACTTTCATCCTATTCTTTGTAATTTTAGCGTTTTCATAAACTTCATTTCTCAATTCTTTCAATTCATTTATCTGAAGTTTTCTTGAAAGTCCAGCTTTGTCCAAGTCAAAATTCATTGCTTTAATGGCCCAGTATGCCCTATGTTCCAATTCGACAGGTAGGTGACAAGGTTTTTCATAGACTAATCGATAAAGAGACATGCCCAAAATGATTTTAAAAGCAATACGATATGCCCAAAGTGCATCAGTCAGTCTTGACAACCAATCTTTGCGATCTGGATTTACCATTTTTTCTAAAATTAATTTAATGTCCCGATTAGCTAATTCTGCCTGTCCATTAGTCTGTGGGTGATAAGGGGTTGCAACTTTGTGAAAAATCAGATATTTTTTCATCAAATTCTAGAAGGGACGATTGCAAAAATGAGAACCTCCATCACTTATGATTGCTTTAGGAATTCCAAACCGGAACAGAATATTTTCTTTTAAAATTTTTATCACCGTTTGGTGATCATTATTTCGGCATGGAATTGCCTCAACCCATTTGGATACATAGTCTACTACCACTAAAATGTATAGATAGCCAAAGGAAGGTGGAAATGGTCCCATAAAATCGATGCCCCAGCAGTCAAAAATTTTAATTACCAGAATTGGGTTTAAGGGCATCATGTTTCTTTTTGAAATATTTCCTAACCTTTGGCATCTATCACATGTTAAACAAAATGCGTGGACGTCTTTAAAAAGTGTGGGCCAATAAAAACCACACTGCAGGATTTTTACAACGATTTTACTTGATAAAAAGTGGTCATCACATGCTTCAGAATGACAAAATGAAATTACTTGTATTCATTTGAGCAAGCAATTGAAAGCAATTCTTTTTCAGTTGTTGAATAATTCATTTGAGCATCATTCAAAGTTTTGCTAGCATAGTAGATTACATGGGGTTTCTTATCTTTTCTTTGTCCCAATATAGCACCTATAGCATAATTACTTGTATCACACATTAGTTCAAAGGTAGAGTCCAGTCAAGGGGTTGCATTATTGGGGCAGAAATTAACATGCCCTTTAGCTTCTGGAAAGCTTGCTGGCAAGCTTCATTCCAGTCAAAAGTTACATCCTGACTTAGGAGATGACACATGGATTTGGCTATAACACTGAAGTCTTTTATGAATCTCTTGTAACAACCTGCATGTCCCAGAAATGATCGGACATCCTTTACAGTCTTGGGAGTTGGCAGATTTCCAATTAGATCAATTTTTGCCTTGTTAACTTTCATGCCCTCAGACGACACAATGTGACCTAAGACAATGCTTTGTGTTACCATCAAATGATATTTTTCCCAATTAAGCACCAAATTAGCTTCTTTACACCTTATTAAAACTTTGTTGAAGTTTGCCAGACATAGATCAAATGAGTCACCATAGACAGAGAAATCGTCCATAAATATTTCCAAAATTTTTTTAACCATGTCACTAAGCAAACTTAGCATGCACCTTTGAAATGTTGCAGGATCGTTACAAAGTCCAAAAGACATTCTTTTAAATGCAAAGGTGCCAAAGGGACATGTGAATGTGGTTTTCTCCTGATCATCTAAGGCAATTTCAATTTGATTATACCCAAAATATCCATCCAGGAAATAGTAAAATTCATGCCATGCAATTCTTTCTTGAACTTGGTCAAGGAATGGGAGGGGAAAATGGTCTTTCCTAGTTACCAAATTCAATTTTCGGTAATCAATGCACATTCGCCATCTTGTGACGACTTGAGTTGGCACTAGTTCATTGGCATCGTTTTTTACCACTATGACCCTAGACTTTTTGGGTACAACTTGGGTTGGACTTACCCATTTGCTATCGGAGATGGGAAAGATTATTCCTGCATCTAAGAGTTTGAGTACCTCTGCCCTCACGACTTCCTTCATGTGAGGGTTCAGTCGTCTCTACATTTGGCATGAGGGTTTTGAGTCCTCTTCAAGATATATTGCATGATTGCAGATCAACAGACTTATACCTTTCAAATCAGAGATGGTCCACCCAATGGTGCTTTTATGTTTTTTTAAGAACTTCAACTAGTTTAGAGTCTTGCAAGTCTGTGAGCTTAGATGAGATTACCACTGGGTATAACTTGTTTCTTCCTAAATATGCTTACTTGAGATCTGATAGGAGAGGTTTTAATTCAGGCTTTGGTGGCCTGTCACTTGATGAGATTAGATTTGTGCCATTTGATAAAAGTTTCTCAAATTTGGGCGCCCATGTCTCAACAGCATGAGTAGGGCAACTTTGTGGATTTGACTCAGATGAGTCAGACTCAATCAGAGGTGAGTCGGTTAGATCTTCGCAGAATGTGTCACTCAGATGTTCTTGTATCAAAGATTCAATGGAGTTTATTTTTCCTTCATCCTCATCCTCTCCTGGGTGTTTAGCAATATTGAAAATATGCAGTTCAAGAGTCAGATCCCCAAAAGTTAATTTCATGACCCCATTCCTGCAATTGATTAGTGTATTAGAAGTCGCTAGGAAGGGTCAACCAAGAATGACAGGTATTTGATTCACTGAATGTAATGCTGGTTGAGTATCTAGAACAATGAAGTCAACAGGAAAGATAAAATTATCCATATGACAAGCACATCTTCAACAATGCTTCTAGGGATTTTGACAGATCTTTCCGCTAACTGGAGTGTGACACAAGTGGGTTTGAGTTCACCCAGCCCCAACTGTTGGTAGACAGAGTAAGGTAGCAGATTCACACTAGCTCCAAGGTCTAACAGTGCTTGTTCTATCCTGAAATCTCCAATGACACATGAGACAGTTGGATATCCAGGGTCCTTGTATTTTGGAGGGTTTTTTCATTGTAGCAAGGCACTGGCTTGTTCTATTAGAAAGACTCTTTTTTGAATATTCTGGCTTCTCTTGACTGTGCACAAGTCTTTTAGAAACTTGTCATAAGATGGTACTTATTGGATTGCATCCAGAAGTGGAATGCTGATTTTTACTTGCTTGTAAAGCTCGTAAATTTCAGGCTGATGGTTCATCTTTTGGGTAGCTTTGAGTCTATGCGGAAAAGGAGCAGAAATTAGACATGAAGGTTCTCTTTCCCTAGAAGGTTCTGGCTCTTGTTCACTCATAAGCTCAGCCTCTTTTTTAATCACAAGTTTGGGCTCTTTTTCAATCACAAGTATGGGCTCAATCGATGGGTTGACTGGGATGACATCAGATTTTGATTTTGGAAATAGCATATCTCTGACTGTTTTGTTAATCACCTTTCCACTTCTCAGTGTAGTGACAACTTGAGCTTGATCTTGCGGAGGTTTTGGTTGGGCAGGAAACTTGCCCTTTTCTTGTGTGCTCATGGATTGGGTCAGCCTTTGAATGTGGCTTTTAAGATCTTCAAAGGAGTGGATGGTCTGTGCTTTGAACTCATTGAAAGATTGGGTGGAATGTGCATTGAAGTTCATTTGAGTCTGCCTGAACTGGTTCAGTGTATCTTCAAGGTTCCTTTTGTATGGTGGTTGGTATTGGTATGAAAGTGCTCCTTGAGATGGTGGTTGTGAGTTTTCTGGTTGGTTCATGGGAATTGGTTGTGTGTTCCTCCAACTGAAATTCGGGTGATTTTGCCACCCTGGGTTGTATGTTTCAGAGTATGGGTTGGAGTAAGGCTTGTTGAAATTGGAGATTGCATTTGTTTGTTCCAACAAGAATTTTTTGAATGCAGGTATGGTAGGACATTTCTCAGTTGGATGTCCTGACAATGCACAAATCCCACACACTTGTTCTGTGGGAGGGCCCAATTCAACTTGATGTATTTTTTTCATCTCTAAAGCTTCAAGCTTTCGAGATAAAGTGGACATTTTTACTCTCAGGTCATCATCTTCTCTCAAGACATACTTTTTCCCTTAGGAAGTGGATGGTCTAGCTTCACTAGTGGTAGGGGAGGCTGAGTCCCACATCTGAGAACTATCAGATATTGATGCAAATCATGGCACAACTTCTAGGGATCTAGTTCAAGTTCCAATTGGGCCGGTTACGAGAGCACGAGCAATGAAGTTTAAGGAGGTACTCAATGGTCTAATTCAAGAGGCATGGACTCAAGCAAGTTCGTGGAGGCCCATTGACCATGATCCACTAGAACAA
>JAHQCQ010030350.1:0-10194 GCA_023539305.1 Ilex asprella
TTATGTACATTTATTTACAAATATTTACAATTCTTCCAAAGATCATACATTATTTAGATTATATTGTTTCGGCATCAGAACTATCAAATTCGGGTATATGATTGGCACGGTTAATTTCATTCCTCATGAATCTGTTTAACATCGGGCCGGAGTAAGATGGCGTCTCAGGGTATTCCTTACTCTGCCCATCTCTTATCCAGCGTAAACGGTCTAACGATCGTCCTGAAATAGGTTTCGCACATTTATTATATCTTCTTAGATGTTCTGTCCGACCACATTTTACACACTCACACATACGATTTGCTCGTCTATGCTTGGCATAGGTACTTCTTCCGCATAAGTGTGGTGGTTGATTTTCAAATATTTCTAAATTTCTAACTCTTCTAGCTTTTTGCATTATAATTGCATGTATGTCTTTTGGAAGATGACGCAATAGAACGAGGCTTAACCAAAACAGTTTCTCATCCATGGAAATAAAATAAAATATTATTTTTTCCTTTTTCTTTTTTTTTTTCGACTTACTATCCGGTTCTTTAACGTCTGCCAGTTACAAAGACGAACCGAATTTTTAAATTATTATTACTGTTGTAAATTCACATAAAAATTTTAAACGCTTATCCTCCCAACTAAGATTAAATGTGATATGTATTGGAAGAACAGTGATAGTTAACATTGTTTCTGGAAATCAAGACTCTGTTGTTTTATCGACTGGGATATCTGTCAAAATAAATTACAAAGAATTAGTAACAAATCTTGTAATCTAATAACAAGATCTATTATATATAAACTGGATCTGATAAGTGTACAACAGTAGCATTTTGAGTCAATTCATTATAGTATGGCCTTAGTCTTTTGACCGTTTACTTTGAAATTATTCCAAGTTATTGGATTTTCGATTTCTACTGCTCCATAGTTAAAAACTTTCTTAACAATATAAGGCCCTATCCATCTGGATTTCAATTTTTCAGGAAATAGTCTAAGTTTACCATTGTATAATAAGACTTTTTGAGATGGTTGAAAAGATTTTCTCATGATATGTTTATCATAAAAAATTTTTGTTCTTGATTTGGCAATCTTTGCATTTTCATAAGCTTCATTTCTTAATTCTTCTAATTCATTTATTTGAAGTTTGCGAGTTATTCCAGCGTTGTCCATATCAAAATTCATCATTTTGATTGCCCAATATGCTCGATGTTCTAATTCTACAGGCAAGTGACATGGTTTTCCATAAACTAACCTATAAGGAAACATTCCTATAATAGTTTTGAATGCAGTACGGTAAGCTCAAAGTGCATCAGTCAATCTTAAAGACCAGTCTTTGCGATCTGGATTTACTATTTTTTTAAATATATTTTATCTCTCTATTAGCTAATTCGGCTTGTCCACTTATCTGTGGATGATACGGAGTGGATATTTTATGTGAAATTGAGTATTTTTTCATAAGATTTTCAAAAACTTTATTGCAAAAATGTAATCCATCGTCACTTATAATGGTCCAAGGAATTCGAAATCTGGATAAAATATTTTCTTTTAAAAACTTGATCACTGTTTTGTGATCATTATTTCTACATGGAATTGCCTCTACCCATTTATAGACATAATCGACTGCAACCAAAATATACAGATATCCAAAGGATGATGGAAATGGACCCATAAAATCGATGCCCAAACCATCAAAGATTTCAATGACTAAAATAGGGTTTAAAGGCATCATATTTCTTTTTGAAATATTTCCCATTCTTTGACATCTGTCACTGTTTAAACAAAAGATATGAACATCTTCAAAAAGAGTTGGCCAATAAAATCCACACTGTAATATTTTAGCAGCGGTTTTCTTTGAAGCGAAATGGCCTTGATTAACATCAATTCGATGTAAATTAGAAGTATTTAAAAAAATCGAATTAGTAGAATTACCACACTAAAAACTTAGAATTAAAGTGAATTAGGGTTAGTACGGAAATTATTTATTTTAACAGTTTTTATATACAATTGCAGGATAAATGCAGAAATAATTAAAGAAGAAGGGAGCAATGTCAAGAAGATGGAAACTCAAGGAGGTCAAAGTGTAATAGTCCAACATGAAGAGCCAGCACATCATGCAACTTGCAAATCCACTTGCACCACCGTCCAGACGGTGGGACTGCCGTCCGGACGGTGGCCATTAGTCAGCACATGCAAGACTTCCACCTCATGCTTCCTTGCTTGCCTATAAATAGGCACCTTCAGCTCCTTTGCAAAGCAGGCCGGGAAAGAAGAGAGATTCTAAGAGAAATCCAAGGAGAGAAAAAGAGAAAGAAAGGAAGAAAAAGAAAGGAAGAAAAAGAAAGAAAGAAAGAAGAAAGTGAAAACACGATCCGGTCCGTGATACACTTTCAGTTCCAGTACTGTACTTCTACATTTCTGTTATAGCTTTCCATTCGGATAGTTGAAGTGCTGCCACTTTTTCATCTTAACTGATAATAAGAGTGGTTGTGTTTCAATCATTCCCTACGAAAGCCTTTTACATTTTGTACTTTAATTCTGTTATAATGATAACTGTTAACACTCCTTGCTCGTCTATAGCAATGGAGCGTGAGTAGTCCCTTATATCCTCCAGTGCGAGGGGAACATATGTATAATATTGGTGTAATTATGGAATTGCTGATGTTTTAGCTATACGTTTATTATATATATAAGACATGCCAGCTGAAATAACCCCGGTGATCCTATTGTTGGTGGTGGTGTAATTTATCAGAGCCTCATTCAGTGTTTTACTAGCATAATGTATCCCATACGGTCTATTTTCCTCCCTTTGACCAAGCACTGCGCCTACCGAATAATCACTCGCATCACACATGAGCTCAAAAGGTATATCTCACCTGGGTAATCGCATGATCAGAGGAATGACTACCATGCTTTTAATTTTTTTAAAGAATGCCTCATAATCATCTGACCACTCAAATGGAACCTCCTTAGACAGCAGGTTGGTCAAGGGTCAGGCTAATGTACTAAAATTCTTTATGAATAGACAATAAAACCCCGTATAGCCCAAAAAATGATCGGATGCCTTTGATGGCTCTCGGTGTGGGGAGGTTGGAGATGGCCTCCACCTTGGATTTGTCGACTTCGATACCCCTTGCTGAAACTATATGGCCAAGCACAATTCCTTCTGTCACCATAAAGTGACACTGTTCTCAATTCTAGACTAGATTCTTTTTTTTCACACCTCTCCAACTCTCTCTTTAAATTTTCTAAGCATCCATCGAATGAATCTCCAAACACAAAAAAGTTATCCATGAAGACCTCCACTATCTTCTCCACCATGTCACTAAAAAACCTCATCATGCAACATCAAAAAGTCTTTGGAGCATTGCATAGTCCAAATGACATGCGACAGTAGGCAAAAGTACCATAAGGGCACATAAAGGTGGTCTTCTCTTGATCCTCCAAAGAAATCTAGATATGAATGTAGCTGGAGTATCCATCTAAAAAGCAATAGAATAGATGTTCTGCCACTCATTCTAGAACTTGATCAAGGAATGGCAATGGGGAAGTGGTATTTTCTTGTGCAAGCATTCAGCTTTCGATAATCAATGCACACCCTTCATCCAGTGATCACTCTTGTAGAGGTGAGTACATTCTCATCATTCTCAACCACCGTAACTCTGGATTTCTTAGGTACTACTCGTGTGGTGCTTACCCACTTGCTATCGGCAATTGAAAAAATGATCCCCAAATCAAGTAGTTTCAGAACCTCATCCCTCACCACCTTCTTGACAATGGGATTTAACCGTCTTTGTGGTTGTCGGGAAGGTTTGGAATCCTCCTTAAGATATATGCGATGCGTGCAAATAAGCGGGCTTATCCCCTTGATATCTGCAATAGTCCACCCAATTTCTCCTTTATGCTTTCTCAATACCTCTAAGAGCTCTGTTTCTTGTTCCATGTTCAATGTAGAGCTAATGACCACCGAAAATGTTTCACCTTCCCCAAGATTGGCGTACTTCAAATGGGAGGGCAAGGGCTTCAAATCCAAGTTGGGATTTTGTTCATCCGACAAAAAAAATATCTTTTCTCAATGAGTTAACTCCTTAAACGTAGGGATCCACCTTTCCACCCATTTCAAATCTTTTACCCCCTCTTGCTTATCAAATTTCTCAAGATCAACAATTTCCTCTTCCTTAAACTTTAACATCCCCCCAAGCTTCAAGTGCCCCCCAACCAAAATGTCGAGTCTATTAGCCTCACTTACTTCCTCATCTTCACCCGATTGCTTTGCCATGTTGAAAACACTGAGCTCCATTGTCATATTCCCAAATGCCTGCTTTATAAGACCATTTTTGTAATTAATAGTAGCATTAGATGTAGCAAGAAAAGGTCTACCAAGTATAACAGGGATTTAAGAGCAAGGGATAGCAACAAGATGAGTTTCAAGCACAATAAAATCAACAAGAAAATAGAAATTATCCACTTGGACCAAAACATTCTCAACCACTCCCTTGGGTGTTCGAATGCTTCAGCCGGCCAAAAGAAGAGTGATTGAGGTTGGCTTCAACTCTTCAAGTTGGAGTTGCTTGTACATCGAGTAAGGTAGGAGATTGACACTAGCCCCCAAGTCAAGCAATGTTTGCACCATCCAACAATTCCCTATTGTGATGGCAATGGTAGGGCAATCGGGGTCTTTAAATTTTGGTGGAGTGTTTGTCCTCAATATTAAGCTCACTTACTCGTTGAGGAATGCCTTCTTGTGCACATTTAGCTTTCTCTTCAAAGTACATAAATCCTTCAAAATCTTGGCATAAAAGGAGATTTTCTTGATGACATCAAGGAGTAGAATGTTGATCTTCACCTGCTTAAACATTTTCAAAATATCAACATAATTACCCACCTTGACAGGTGGCTTCAAAAAACTAGGAAAAGGGGCAGGCATAGAGAACAATCACACTATCATCAACCAATTTCTTTTCCTTAACTACTTGACTCTCTTTCTTTTCACTTGACTAAGCCTTGTCAATGTCACTCATGGTCTCTTTTTATTTTTGCAATTTAGCCTTAGGTGAGACCTTTGGCACAATGATTTTGTCAATTTGTTTGCCACTACGGAGGGTAGTGACTTCCTTGAGTTGCTCACAACTCTCATTGGTGTTCTCGAAAGATTCAATCACATGTTATCCCTTAGGGTTCTCTTGGGGTTAAGCGGGGAATTTCCCTTTTTCTTGCTGTGACAACCCTATGTGATTGGTCATCTTTGTGAGTTGAGCTTTCATGTTGTTAAGAGTTATGGAATTTTGGTTGTTGATGGCAGTTTGGCTTCGGATGAAGGAATGAAGTACATCCTCTAAGTTTCTCTTATGAGGAGGTTGGTAAGTAAAAGGATTGGATGGTCCTTATTGGGAGAAACTTTGGGGAGGTGGACTTTGGGAGAAATTTTGTGGTGGTGGTAGATTTGACAAATATACTTGTGAATTGGACCGAGGGTATTGGGAGCTAGACGCTTGGCCTTACTTGGTATTGATTTTGCCTCGGAGGTGCGAGTGATGAATATGCATTCGAACCATGAGGGATAGATTTCTCATTTCTCCAACTAAAATTTGGGTGATTGCTCCAATTCGGATTGTAAGTGTTCGAATGTGGGGAGAATGATTGCCTTGGTTGGTTAAATGCATGCACTTGCTCGTGGTACGCTTCCTTAAGTGTCAGAATGTTGGGGCACTCCGGTGTGAAATGCTCTCCATTCTAACAAATCGAGCAAAACTCATCGGTCCTTGACACATGTGACACTTTATGCCTCCTGTTGACCTTAAGACTCTCAACTTTCCTTGATAATTTGGCAATTTTTGAAAGCAAGTCTTCCCGGTCTCTCAAATCATATATCCCTCCCCCTTATGGTTGACTATTACACGAAGATGTCCTAGGTACATCATTGGGATCCCTAACGTCCCATGTTTGTACATTTTGGGCCAGTGTACCAAAGTAGTCCAGGGCCTCATCGGGGTCTTCGTTCAAGAACTCGCCATTACACATCATGTTTATGAATTGTCTATGGCTTGGTGTAATTCCTTCATAGAAGAAACTTACTAACTGCCATAATTCAAAGCTATGGTGTGGTATGGATTGCATCAAATCCTTGTAGCTATTCTAGCATTGATAAAACTGCTCATTGGGCTTTTTAGAAAATATTTGAATTTCCTTTTTTAAAGTGGTGGTTCTATGAACCGAAAAAAAATTATTCAAAAATTCAAAAAGCGTTTGAGCCCAAGTGGTAATGGATCAAGGTTGCAAGGTATACAACTATGATTTGGCTCTATCACTGGAGAAAGGAAACAATTTCAATTGGGTTATGTCCTCCATAACATAGTTAGCATTGAATGTTACAACTATATCCTCAAACTCCCTTAAGTGCAAGTAGGGGTTTTCCTTTTTAATCCCATGGAATGTAGGAAGTAGTTGCAACATTCCCGACTTAACTTGGAAGAGATGAGCTTGAACAGATAAATGAATGCATGAGGGTGTGGTGCTACAAGTTGGTTGAAGGAACTCCCTCGTGGACCTTACTGGAGGATCCAATTGGATGTTATTCCATTCGTTCATGGGAGTGGAGTAATGCATTCTAGGATTTTATACTTTAGGTTCAGGCACTCCTCCACCCCGTTGAATGTTTGGATTGACATCCACATTCTCAAAGTTGTCACCCACATCCTTGGGTGGGTCTTGGTTAGGATTCATGTTGGAGGCTAAGGGTTGTTGATGCTCGATCCAAAGTGTGTACACCCAAGTGTAGGCAGTCAAGCTATAGTAATAATCTAATTTGAGTCTGGAGTCGAATCCATGTTGGTATTTCAAAGTAAGCAGTAGCAGAGACTGAATGATTGTAATCTTTGTGATTTAAAGTTGTGAGGTTTAGAGATTTTCCTTGATTGAATATGAACTTCTTTCCAAGAAAGTTTTCTAGACAAAATATAAGATAAGTTCAAATGAAAAGAAAGTCACTCTTTAGCTCGAGGATTTGGACATGTAATTAATCATCTTGCTTATTATATTTATGCTTGATAACTTAATTAACTCTCGTGTCAACAACAAGTTAATCGAAAGATAAAGATGGACTATAAGTATTAAGCACATGATTCCGATGCCTTTCTAGAAGTTTACAAGAATTGTCTGTGCCGAGACTTAACCCGTATACAAACAAGCAAGTGTTTTTACAAGGCATCCAACCATTGAGTTAATGTTCCATTCTTTAAATGAAGCACAATAATGGAGAGGATCGAAGGGTAGTTATGAAGATTTAGCCGGGGTACTTGCCTTGAAATGATAATTATTTTTATGCAAGATTCATCTGTGTCATAGAAAGAACCACGATTATACAAAGTACCTTAGCTTTGCTAGATACAATCAATCATCCAATAATAACATTAAGCATTAGAACAAAGAATAAATATAACTTTCGCATAATTTTTACATGTCTTTCACCTCTTACTAAAGAGTAAATGAGGAACTACTCACTCTTCATGACTTTGGTAAAGCTAGAAAAGTGAGTGATACTCATCCCTCAAAGTAGAGAACTTACAAAATAAAAGAACAACAAACAAGGAACCAATCTTCAACGAAGAACGTGTTAATCACGTTTCACCCTTCACGACTTTGGCAAAACTCTCAAAAAGTGAAAGAATTTCACTCCTCTAAGAAAGAATGATGCTCAAGCAATGGAAGTGAAAGAACCTAACAAATGGAAGTAAGAAATCTAGTTACTTTTGGAGAGTTTTCACCACGACCAAAAGATAAGCTATCTTTCTTGTTACTGGTAAACAAAAGAAAATACAACTACAAGGGGAGTCTAAGCCTCCATCATGGTTGCTACAACATGAATGTAAAAGCAAAATAAAGAGAAGATTAAAGATCTAACTTCAAGGGGAGTACAAGTCTCCATCATGGTTGGTATACAAAGTGCAAATGTAAGTGCAAGTAAAGAAAGCTTCATATAAACACAAAACAAGTACAAAGATGAAGAGATGTTGGTCTAAGGCCAAACTTATCTCCCAGAAACTTCTCAATTTACAAGAAAAAAAAAAAGCACACTAGAAGCTCCCCAAATAGGAGTATTTATAGGCAAGGAATGAGAGACAAGAGGGGGTAAATGAATAGTATTGGGCGCCCAAGTCAAAGTAAAAAGCCAACTACTCTGTAGTCAGTCTGTGGAGAATGTTCGAACATTATTTGGCATTCGAGCGTTGTTGTTGTTTTTGCCTTATGAACGTTCGAACGTTGTATTACATTCGAATGTTTTCTTCTGTCTTTGCTTTATGGGCATTCAAACGCCAAATGGTCTGATCTTTTTCACTCAAGTGGTCTTCTGTGAAGTTCACTTCCACACTCTATGCAGCAGGTTGGTCTTCAAATGCTTCCAAGAGACGTTCGAACGTTGAATGGCGTCCAAACGTGGTACTTAAGTGATTGACATCAATTAGTTGTAAATTAGAAGTATAAAAAAAAGTCGAATTAGTAGAATAACCGCACTAAAAAGTAGTAATTAAAGTGAATTAGGGTTAGTGCGGGAATTATTCGTTTTAACAGTTTCTATGTAAAAGTTGCAGGATAAATGCAGAAATAACCAAAGAGGAAGGGAGCAATGTCAAGAAGATGCAAAATCTAGAAGGTTAAAGTGTAATAAAAGAATCAGAGGCCTTGCAACTTGCCAAGCTACTTGCACCACCGTCTGGACAACATTGCCATCGTCCGGACGATCCTCCAAAGACCGGCCATGCAAATCTCCTTCCTCCTACTTCGATCTCTGCCTATAAATAGCCATGCTATTCTCCTTCTTCAACAGGCCGGATTAGCTACAGAATCTCCTCCAGAGACAAAGTACTGAGAGCTCCCAAGACACAATCCAAAGAGAGAAACATAGATACAAAGTGAGAACACGTTCCAGTCCGTGTTTAGTCCAAATCCTGTACTTTTATTTTATTGTAATAATAACTGTTAACACTCCTTGCTCGTCGATAGCAATGGAGCGTGAGTAGTTCCGTATATCCTCCAGTGCAAGGGGAACATATGTATAATATAGGTGTGTTTATGGAATTGCTGATGTTTTATCTATACGTTTATTATATATATAAGACATGCCAGCTAGAATAACCCCGGTGATCCTATCGGTATGGCTTTGCTTCCAGCAGAACGCTAAGGAAGTTCCACTGACGCATGATATTACTATATATAATAATATTGCCTGTTAGAATAACCCCGGTGATCCTATCAGTATGACTTTGCTTCCACTGGAACGCTGAGAAAATTCTACTGTCAATATATATATTCCAAGATGATCTATTGAATAATTCAAGTATTCCGTTTGAGTGGCTTGACTTTCTGGGTGACATATCTAAATACAGCTGACCTGACAAGTTGCTGTATTATGATTAACTACCACCGGCCGATCTGACAAGTTGCTGGAGGATCGTCTATACCACCAGCGGGTTTTACTCGAATTAGTCAATTGGAACATCTATAATCCAGCGTAGCCTAATGAGCAACTGTGTGATAATATATTACCTTCACAATAGCCTAATAAGCTATTGTGTGCTGAATTGTGTACATCAGACCTACCGATTGACTTTCCAGTAAAATGGAAGTTGATTGATGTGCGATAGCAATTCCGTAACAAGACCAATATAAAGCATATGGGATCCTTAAATTGAAGGATTCTTTCAATTAATTTGATTTATCTACGCACTTTATTATAATTGCATTTTAATTCCGTCTATTGAATAAATTAAAACCAGTTAATTAGACTAAACTCACACCACAAGCAATTAAACATCAAACTACTCCAAACAAACCACTTTACTCTTTTTGGTTTTTATTTTATTTATTTTTTGCAAAAATTACTTAACTCTTCGTGGGATCGATACTTGGACTTAAAAACCGAAAAAATTATAATTCGACCACCTATACTTGAGTGTAATATTATAATATAATTCAGACACAAAAAGTGCGAATCACCTCCTTCTCTTAATTGAGTCCCACCAATGATCTGCCTCCCCTTCCAGCAGATATGTAGCTTTCCCGACCAGTAAATCCTCTGCTACTCCCATGTCATCACAAATCTTCTTCACCTGGCGAATCCATTTATCCTTATCCAAGGGGCTAGAGCTTCCTTGGAAAGTAGGTGAGTGTTGATGTAGAAATTCTCGAAGAACTACCATCCTTTGATTTTCGTCC
>JAHQCQ010030351.1:0-10193 GCA_023539305.1 Ilex asprella
GAGCTTGCTGAGTGCAACTAGTCTCATGTGTCTCAAGAGTCATCGTCGTGCCCTTTATACAGCGAGGGCTTACATTATATAGGCTCACCAGGACGGTGAGGTGGTGACGTGAGGGAGAAGTCTCCCGTCAATTTGGTAAGTACAAACATGGTAGGAGTGAGTCTCTTTGGTAGGTAGAGTTATGGTAGGAGTAGACTTCTTTGGAAGGTAGAATTAAGGTAGGAGATCTGTGTATCCCGATTCTTCCTCCACGTGCTCCTATTTGCTCGGATGTCACTTTGGTGCGGAGTGTGCTCATGCTTAGTCTTGGACTTGAGTCTTGAGCTCGAACTTGCTTCGGAGTGGATTTGGACTTGTGCTGTATTTGATGATGCATCAAGGCATGAAGAGGAGTCAAGAGGAGAGGCCGATGGGGCATGAGGTGGGCGGCGCCCACTTTGGAGGGGGCATGGGCGGCGCCCCAGGTGCCTTGGGCTACCTTGTCACTTCCTTCGGTGCTCGGCCTTGAGTTGGTGCGGCTTGGTGCTCGTCTTGGTCTTGAGGTCGGACGTCGAGCTCGTATTTGAATTAGACTTGGATTTGCACTAGAGTCAAACGGCGAAGGAGGAGAGGTCGTAGGAGAGGCCGAGCACGGAGCTGGGCACCTTGGGGGGCCTGGGCGGCACCCTTGGTGCCCTGGGCGGCGCCCTAGGGGCTTCGGGCGATGCCTCTCGCTGCCTCCTGCAGTCTTGGTCCTTCCTCCATTTTTCTTGACGATTGTCACTCGGTTGGCCCAACTATATGGGTCTTTTAGGCTCTTTTATGGGCTTCTCCGACTCCGTTTGGATTGGGCCTTAGCTTGGTAAAATTCGGACTCATCATTTGCCCCCCATGCCCCGAGCTCTGATTTTCTTCGAGAGGCAGGGGTCGAGGGCATGTGCTTCGTCTTCGTCGGAGCCAGTCGGATTTTTCTTGTATTCCCTTCGGTACCCTTTTGTCTTCGGGGACTAGTTGAATTTTTTGATATCAGATTATATATATATATATATGTGTGTGTGTGTGTAAATATATATATATATATATATGACAAATTATATATATATATATATATATGTGTAAATTTACATATATGTGTGTGTATATATATATATATATATTGGTGGGTCCCTTAGCCTACAATTGTTGACTTTTCTTCCCTTTTTTTTTTCTTGGCTTGCTTGGGGCGCCTACTTCTTTGACTTTTTTTTTTTTTTTTGTTCTTTTCTTTCGGCAGCTTGGGCACCAGCCCTTTCTCTCCCTCTATTTTTTTTTGTCTTCCTCTTTCCTTTGCTGGGCGCCGCCACTTCTTCTCTCTCTCTTTTTTTTTTCTTTCTTTCTTTTTCTTTGGCTGGGCGCCGCTTCCCTTTTTTTTTCTTCTCTTTCCCTTTGTTTTTGTCTGACTTGGGCGCCTGACTCCCTTCTCCCCTCTCTCTCTCTTTTTTTTTTTGCTTCCTTCTTCTTTCCCTTGGTGGGCGCCACCCCATTCTCTCTCTCTCTCTCTCTCTTTTTTCTTCTTCTTTTCTTTGGTTTGCACTTGGGCACCGCCCACATCCCTTCTACTTTTTTTTTTCTCCTCTTGGCTTGGCAGTTGGCGTCGTCCTCCCCCTTCTGTCTGTTTTTTTTTTTTGGCTTGCATGGGCGCCGGCTCCCATATCACTCACAATTTTTTTGTCTTGGCAATGGCAGCTTGGGCGCCGCCCCTCATGCCTTCCTTTTTTTTTTTGTTCTTTCTCCCTTGGACTTGGGCGCTGCCTCCTCCCCTTTGATTTTTTTTTTGATGCAAAGTGAGGAGGAGCTTTGGCGAGGGGTTCTAGCAGCTTGGGTCTTGCACTATGCGGTCGTGAAGGTGATCCGGGAGACTAGGCGCAATGGGAGGACTGGGCGCCTCTTTTGAGCGAGGTGGAGAGCTGGGCATCTCCTCTGGGCGAGAGGGAAAGCTGGGCAGCACCAAGAGGAGACTGGACATTGGTTGGTGCTGTCTAGCATGCATGGGCAACGATAGAGGCTCTCTTTGCTTTTAGAGTGGAGATTTTCACTCTTATCAAGAGACCGAGGTTTTATGCCCCCAGTGCTTCTCGGTCAAGGTCCGATGGCCAGGCTGCTTCCCGGGAGATGGGTCCCGGTGGTGCCCCCACTCCTTTTTAGACTGGGACTTCTGTGCTAGCCTTTGTATGTTATAGGAGTTGAGGATCCTGTGCGGTCTTCTACAGGGATCGTAGCTCCATATGGCTCGGTGGGCATGCTTTGACTTGGCTTCGGTCAAGGCGTTTTAAGAGCTTGCCTAGAGATGGCAAAGACAATGTTATTCAAAACATCAAATTGTTTAACATGATTACCTGGATTAAGAGGTAGGCTAATTGCGCGAGAGCAAAGATAGAGTCGTGGACGTCCCATGAGAGGGTCGTATGAATTGAGGTCGAACTACGTTTAATGTCGGTGGATGACTGTCGTAGCAGGGGTGACTACTTGCGTGAGAGTAGAGTCATAGAGGCCGAGCTACGTATAGTCTCAGGAATAGGCTGCCGTAACAGAGGCTTACTAGGTGACTACGTGCGCGAAAGCAGAGTCATAAGCCGAGCTACGTATAGCCTCGGGAGTAGGCTGCCGTAGCAGAGGCTTACTAGGTGACTACGTACGCGAGAGTAGAGTCATAGGCCGAGCTACGTATAGTCTTGGGAGTAGGCTGTCGTAGCAGAGGCTTACTAGGTGACTACATGCGCGAAAATAGAGTCATAGGCCGAGCTACGTATAGTCTCAGGAGTAGGCTGCCGTAGCAGAGGCTTACTAGGTGACTACGTGCGCGAGAGCAGAGTCATAGGCCAAGCTACGTATAGTCTCAGGAGTAGGCTGCCATAGCAGAGGCTTACTAGGTGACTACGTGCGCGAGAGCAGAGTCATAGGCCGAGCTACGTATAGTCTCGGGAGTAGGCTGCCGTAGCAGAGGCTTACTGGGTGACTACGTGCGAGAGCAGAGTCATAGGCCGAGCTACGTATAGTCTCGGGAGTAGGCTGCCGTAGCAGAGGCTTACTGTGTGACTACGTGCGCGAGAGCATAGTCATAGGCCGAGCTACGTATAGTCTCGGGAGTAGGCTGCCGTAGCAAAGACTCATTCCATTGAGATAGAGATGAGGAAGGTGTAGGCGCCTGGTGTGTGGGGCGAGACCCATCGTCTAGGCATCATCATGGGAGACGCCTAAGGTTGAGAGGGAGAGACCTCTAATCTGGGCGTCTGGTGCTAGGGGCGTCTGGTACTGTGCGCCTTTTGTATACACCTTGTTAAGCCATGCTCTGACTTTTGTAAACTATTTATTTTTAGGAAAACAAAATAATTCTGGACACAATAGTCTTCGCTGAATTTTATTTTGTAAAATAACAAAATAAATCAACTGAAATAATAAAGGATAGATAAAATATTCTGGTGCTCGGTGTCCCATAGGTGGGCTAATGCTTTCCTGGTGAAGTTGGAGTCACCTTCTCCTAGCCCTTAGGCGATCGTCTGGATTTCTCTGAGGCGTTGTTGGTGTTCTCTGTCATCCTGGTCCCGACCAGGTGGTGGGGCTTGTCCTCTGCCAGCAACGTACTGCCTCAAGTGACCACGTTGTATGAGCTCCTCGATCTGTCTTTTAAGATCGAAACAGTCGTCAGTATCATGGTCGTGGTCGCAGTGGAAACGACAGTACTTGTTTGGGCTCCTCCGATTCGGAGTGGTCTTCATCTTCTCTGGCCAGCGTACTGTAGGGTCATCATGTATTTGGAACAGGATATGCTCCACGGAAGCATTGAGCGGTGTGAAGGCTTCCTGCTCTCTCAAAGGTGGGGGACCAAGGCGGTCTTTGAAAGAGATTCTTTCTGTCCTATTTCTTTTGTTCTCTATCTCCCACTTGTCTTCACGGGTGTCCTTCCTTTTCTCTCCCCCATAGGAGGACTCACCTCGTTTGGCCTTGGTGACATCTTCGGCGTTTATGTACTTCTGTGCCCATGACAGTAGCTCGGGCATGTTGGAGGGAGGCTTTTTGAGTACTGAAAACATGAAACTCGAGGTACGAAGGCAGGCGATGAAGGTGGCCAGGGCTACCTTGTCATCTGGCTCCTCAATCTGGAGGACCTCCTTATTGAAGCGGGTCAGGTAGTCTCTGAGGCTTTCATCCCTATCTTGCTTGATGGTGAGCAGATGGGTCACTAGTCTTTGATGTCGGCGTCCCCCAATGAAGTGGGAGATGAAAGACCTACTCAGCTCTGTGAAAGAGCAGATGGAGGAGGGCCTGAGTTTGGAGAACCACTGGCGAGCGGACCCCTTCAAAGTGGTAGGGAAGGCCCTACACATAATCTCCTCAGGCACGTTGTGGAGTTGCATGAGGGACTTGTACATGTCGAGGTAGTTGATGGGATCTTTGGTGCCGTCGAATATCTCGATGGTGGGCATCTTGAACTTCGAGGGTAGGGGGTAATTGACAATATCAACAGTGAATGGAGTATCGGTACGTCTTACCAGGTAGTCCATAGTCTCGGGCACTTGAGCCTTGGTAGCGTTGAGGGCATCACTGAGTTGGTATTGTACCTCTCTGATCTTCTCGTCCCATTGGTTAGGGACATCCTCTGTTGGGTGGTGGTACTGGCTCCCATGGTCTCCATATTGACTCTCTCCGTCTTCGTTCTCCTGCGCAATTCCGTGTGGATGGGGGACTCGTGGATTCCCTACGCGCTGAGGAGGGACTGGGTGAGGTGCACCCTGAGGGACCTGACGTCCGGAGAGGACAGGCAGTGGTTCCTCTCCCGTCGGAGGGAGTTGGACTCCTCCAACAGGATGATGGGTGACTCCTCCTTGAGAGAGCATCAACTGGATGATCTACTGGTTTTGGTTCACCAGCAATTGCATGGTCTGCAGGAGTTGTTGTAACCCAACGGTGGAATTCGCCATAGCAGAGGGTCCTTCGGGTGCGAGGGGAGGCAAAGCCTCCTCCCGGTGCACAGGGTTGTTGTCTCTGGGTTGATGAGACCTCGATCTGGTGGTGATTGCCATGGATTGCGAGAAAGGTAGGAAGACTACGTCGGTTCCCACAGACGGCGCCAAACTGATGATGCACAAAATCGTCTTCGTGCGAGATCAACAGTCACAAGAGTGATTAATGAGCAATCAATGGCAATTAAATGGCAAGACGGTAAATAAGGAGTCAACACAGAAGATTTATAGTGGTTCGGTCTCGGATGACCTACGTCCACTCTTCGAACGACGACGGTGGCCTGGGGTGTTTTATTGATCAACGGTGGTACTCCAGAGAGTTTACAATGAGTCTAGAGAGAGAGAGTGTGTAGAGAGCTTTTAGAGCTTGCTGAGTGCAACTAGTCTCATGTGTCTCAAGAGTCATCGTCATGCCCTTTATACAGTGAGGGCTTACATTATATAGGCTCACCAGGGCGGTGAGGCGGTGACGTGAGGGAGAAGTCTCCCGTCAATTTGGTAAGTACAAACATGGTAGGAGTGAGTCTCTTCGGTAGGTAGAGTTATGGTAGGAGTAGACTTCTTTGGAAGGTAGAATTAAGGTAGGAGATCTCCGTATCCCGAGTCTTCCTCCACGTGCTCCTTTTTGCTCGGATGTCACTTTAGTGCGGAGTGTGCTCATGCTTAGTCTTGGACTTGAGTCTTGAGCTCGGACTTGCTTCGGAGTGGATTTGGACTTGTGCTGTGTTTGATGTTGCCTCAAGGCATGAAGAGGAGTCAAGAGGAGAGGCCGATGGGGCATGAGGTGGGCGACGCCCACTTTGGAGGGGGCATGTGCGGCCCCCCAGGTGCCTTGGGCTGCGCCCTTGGTGCCTTGGGCTGCCTTGTCCCTTCCTTCGGTGCTCGGCCTTGAGTTGGTGCGGCTTGGTGCTCGTTTTGGTCTTGAGGTCGGACGTCGAGCTCGTATTTGAATTAGACTTGGATTCGCACTAGAGTCAAACGGCGAAGGAGGAGAGGTCGAGCGCGGAGCTGGGCGCCCTGGGGGGCCTGGGCGGCGCCCTTGGTGCCCTGGGCGGCGCCCTAGGGGCTTCGGGCGACGCCTCTCGCTGCCTCCTGCAGTCTTGGTCCTTCCTCCATTTTCCTTGACGATTGTCACTCGGTTGGCCCAACTACATGGGTCTTTTAGGCTCTTTTATGGGCTTCTCCGACTCCGTTTGGATTGGGTCTTAGCTTGGTAAAATCCGGACTCATCATATACGATGGTTAATTGTGTTCCTAAGCCCAAGTATAATAAACCAGATGGTTGACTAAATGTTCAAATCCTCGAACTAAAGGGTGACTTTTATATTTAAGATTATCTTATATTTTGTCTAGAAAATTCTCTAAGAAAGAAATATATATTCTGCCCAGAAAAATCCCTAAACATCACAACTTTAAATCTCAAGGGTTACAGTCACTTGGTCTCTGTCACTGCTTACCTTGAAGAACTAACAATAGTTCCCTGTGGATTCGACTTCGGCCTTAACCGAATTATTACTACAATTCGACTGCATGCACTTGGGTGTACACATTTCGGATCAAGTCAAGTTTTTGGCGCCATTGGTGGGGAACCATAAATGGTGTTTTAAGGTAAAAGGTAAAAAGACCTTACTTTTTGTATATATTTTTGATTTATTGTGCATAATTTTTATTTTATTTCTGAGGATGATCCTCACTTTCAAAATTTGTCAGCAGAATCTATTGGGTCTGTGAATCAGTCTGAACCATCTTCACCTAGATCAGTAGTAGACTCTTTTGACAATAGTATGGCAAACAATGTGAGACAATGAGAAGTTCCTGTGAGAGAAGGGGAAGTGTCTAACATTTGAACTTTGCAGGATTACTTGCATCCCACAAGAAACAGTGTCCCCTCTTGCTTTATCTTTCCTGCAAATGTGCCCCTCTTTACTGTAAAGGCGAGAACAGTTCAGCTACTACCTTAATTTCATGGACTCTGATTGACATCAATTAGGTGTAAATTAGAAGTATTAAAAAAGTCGAATTAGTAGAATTACCGCACTAAAAAGTAGTAATTAAAGTAAATTAGGGTTAGTGCGTGAATTATTTGTTTTAACAGTTTTTATCTAAAGTTGCAGGATAAATGCAGAAATAACCAAAGATGAAGGGTGCAATGTCAAGAAAAAGGAAAGCTAGGAGGCTAAAGTATAATAAATCAAGTCAGAAGTCTTGCAAGTTGCAAATCCACTTGCACCACCATCTGGACGGCACTGCCACCGTCCAGATGGTCCTCTAAAGGCAGCCATGCAAATCTCTTCCTCTCCTGCTTCCATTTTTGCCTATAAATAGGGCCCTCCTCCTCCTATGCATGCAGACCGGACCAGCTACCAAAATTCCTCCATAAATAAAGTTCCGAAAGCTCCCAATCCACAATCCAAAAGAGAGAAAAAGAGATACCAAGTGAGAACATGTTCCGGTCCGTGTTATAGTGTAGTCCAAATCCTGTACTTTTATTTTTGTAATGACAACTGCTATCACTCCTTGCTCGTCTATAGCAATGGAGCGTGAGTAGTTTCGTATATCCTCCAGTGCGAGGAGAACATATGTACAATATTGGTTTGTTTATGGAATTGCTGATGTTTTATCTATACGTTTATTGTATATATAAGACATGCCAGCTGGAATAACCCCGGTGATCCTATCGGTATGGCTTTGCTTCCGCCGAAACGCTGAGGAAGTTCCACTGACGCATGATATTACTATATATAATAATATTGCCTGCTAGAATAATCCTGGTGATCCTATCGGTATGGCTAGTCCTCCACTGGAACGCTGAGGAAGTTCTACTGTCAATATATATTCCAAGATGATCTATTGAATAATTCAAGTATTCCGTTTGAGTGGCTTGACTTTCTGGGTGACGTATCTAAATACAGCTAACCTGACAAGTTGTTGTATTATCATTAACTACCACCAGCTGACCTGACAAGTTGCTGAAAGATCGTCTATACCACCAGCAGGTTTTACTCGAATTAGTCAATTGGAACATCTATAATCCAGCGTAACCTAATAAGCAGCTGTGTTATAATATATTACCTTCACAATAGCCTAAATAAGCTACTGTGTGCTGAATTATGTACATCAGACCTACTGATTGACTTTCCAGTAAAATGGAAGTTGATTGCTGTGTGGTGGCAATTTCGTAACAACACCAATATAAAGCATATGGGATCTTTAAGCTGAAGGATATATTTTATATTTCTGTCAATTAATCTGCTTTATTTACGCACTTTATTATATCTACACTTTACTTTCGCCTGCCTTTTATTTTAAAACTAGTTAATTAGACTAAGCTCACACTATAAGCAATCAAACATCAAACTACTCCAAATAAACCACTTTACTATTTTTGATATTTTATTTTTATTTATTTAGTTCTTTTTTTTAGAATTACTTAACTCTTCGTGGGATCGATACTTGGACTTAAAAATCGAGAAAACTATAATTCGACCACCTATACTTGGGTGTAATATAGTAATATAATTCCGGCACACTAAAAAGTGCGAATCAGACTCAAAGCAAAAAACTCATATCTACACATAAAAGATTTTGTGGAAGTATGTGGAACATTTCAAGACAATCCTGAGTTCGCTAAGATGAAACTTTTTTTTTTCTCTTTAAAGGACAAAGTTAAACAATGACTAAATTCTTTAAAAGTGAGGGAAATAAATTCCACTAAGTCCCTAATACAAGAACACCTGAATTACACATTTTATGAAAACCCTTCTAAATCCTCTTTGTTGGAGTCTATCACATCTTAGACAACAGATGATGATCAAATTCCAAAGAATTTTCCTGCTCACACTATTGGGACATGGGTCCACAAATTCGAAGAAATCTCACCAAGTGGCACAAAACCACTCCCATCAAGTATCAAGCCTCTAAGGCTTGAACTAGAACCACTCCCATCTGACCTCATATATGCATTCTTAGGAAAGGACGAGTCATATCCAATGGTAATTTCATCTAAGCTTACAGACTTGCAAGAGTCTAAGCTGATTTAAGTTCTTAGATGTCATAAAAGCACCATTGGGTGGACCATCACTAACTTAAAAGGTATTAGCCCGTTAATTTGTAATCATGTAATCTACCTTGAAGAAGATTCAAAACCCTCTCATCAAATACAACGTGAATGAACCCTCACATGAAGGAAGTTGTGAGAACTGAGGTGCTTAAGCCATTCGATACATGGTTAATCTTTCCTATCTCTGATAGCAAATGGTTGAGCCCAACCAAACTTGTGCCCAAAAAGTATGGGGTCACAGTGGTAAAAAATGATGTCAATGAACTAGTACAAATTCGAGTAGTCACGGGAGGGCGGATGTCCATAGACTGTCAAAAACTGAATTTGGTAACTAGACAAGATGATTTTCCTTTTCCCTTTCTCGATCATGTCTTAGAGAGAATTACAGGCCATGCAGTATATTGTTTCCTAGAAGGGTATTTTAGGTATAATCAAATCGAGATAGCACTAGATGACCAGGAGAAAACAACATTCACATGCCCCTTTGGCACCTTTGCATTCAAAAGGATGTCGTTTGAACTTTTTAATGCTCCTGTAACATTCCAAAGGTGCATGCTAAGTTTGTTTAGCAACATGGTTGAGAAATTTTTGGAAGTGTTCATATATGACTTTTCTATATATGGTGACTCGTTTGATTTGTATCTGAAAAATCTAGATAAAGTGTTAATAAGACGTAAAGAAGCCAATCAAGTGGTCAATTGGGAGGAATATCATTTCATGGTAACATAAGGCATTGTCTTAGGTCACATAATGTCGTCTGAAGGCATGAAAGTTGACTAGAGAAAAATAGATCTGATTGAAAATTTGTCTGCTCCCAAAACTATTAAACATGTCCAATCATTTTTGGTACATGCATGGTTCTAGAGGAGATTCATAAAAAAACTTTAGTACCATAGCCCAACCCATGTGTCATCTCCTGAGTCAGGACGTAATTTTTGTGTGCATTGAAGCATGCCATAAAGCTTTGACAAGCTCAAAGGCATGTTAATTTCTGCTCCAATAATGCAATCCCCTGTCTGAACTCTACCCTTTGAACTAATGTATGATGCAAGGGATTATGTTGCAAGTGTTGTGTTGGGGCAAAG
Source organism: Ilex asprella (assembly GCA_023539305.1). Lineage (NCBI taxonomy): Eukaryota > Viridiplantae > Streptophyta > Magnoliopsida > Aquifoliales > Aquifoliaceae > Ilex > Ilex asprella. Next base: position 10,125 of record JAHQCQ010030351.1, read on the forward strand.
AAATGATAAGAAACCCTATGCAATTGGTGCTATGTTGGGGCAAAAAAAGGATAAGACTTTAAATGATGC